>AZNH01000066.1:0-142094 GCA_000814955.1 Metarhizium guizhouense ARSEF 977 | reverse complement strand
TTATAATAAATATATTATTATAATATTATATTTAAATATAATTATAATTAAAAAAAAAGAATTTTATTAAAAATTAAAAATAAGTTTTAAAAGTATAAATTAAAAGTAAATTATTAAAAGATTTTATAAAAGTTAATTTTAAGCTTTAATTAAATCTTAATTATAAAATTATTATTAGCTATAAAAAGGGATTTTTAAGCTTATAAAAACTTAAAAGTTTAAAAATAAATAAAATTATTATTTTATATTTAATTAATTATTAACTTATTATAAAGCTAGAAGTACTATCTCTTTAAGCACTCTGCTATTGTGAAAACCCTCCTGACAATTGGACAGGCAAATCCAAGTCAGATGGCAGGGAGTACATCTAGTGCAAGAAATAAAAGAAAAAGAAGCAAGACCCAACCGAAGTCTATCGAGGAAGAATTGGAGGGTTATCGGCGTAATCAAGCGAGAAAAGGAGAGAGAATCGGGGGTGTGGAAGCAAATACATGACCTGCAGAAGAAAGAGACAGAGCCACAGCAGTGAACGAGCTACTCGATGCATAGACTGGAATGCACTTGAACACCGAATACAGAGTAGTAGCAGTCTTATGACCAGCCCCATTTCTCTTTCAGGGCCTTTGACTGCGCTAACAATCTGTCCTCCTCGGTCTCATATAAGCCATGCTTCTTCAAGTACTGGGTATAGCGCTCACACTGTTCCGTCCGACGCCGCACCTCAGACGCGAGAGCCTGGTTTCTGCCAAAGAATTCAGCTATTACATCATCCAGAGGCTTGTCGGAATGTTTTTGAGCAAAAAAATCACAAAAAATGTCGGTGGCGTCAGTTGGACAGCGTAGAACATGAGCAACGCAAAATGCCACATCTGTTTGGTAGGAACCCAGGCCATACCATTCCTTTCTGAGTTGTTTGCAAAGCCTATTAGTTTCGCTCTTCTCATCCAAAACACTCCGAAACTCAGCATGTATCTGCTTGTTCGTTGAGATTGAATCGTGACCGGTAATCCACGACGGCGGGGTAAAGACTTGCAGTGGAACCGTAGCGGCAAACTCCCAGTCGATTATGCCACGAATTTGCAAATCCTGGTCCACGATGATGTTACGACTCCGTAGGTCCAAATGACTCAGTACAAAAGGCCCTGCGTTCAACTCAGAATCGATAAGCTCATCGAAGATACGCTTCATTCCGTCTAGTGCGAAAACTTCTGCTTGAATGTCCTCGGTTGCATGGTCGGCAACTGGCTGCACAAAAAAACTTGACACCAGACCGAATTGATATTCCATGTATTCCTTGGCCGTTTCGAGGGTCGACAAAGCGGGCAGTCGGAGCGTGGTAGCAGACATGGACATGACAGGACCCAAAATAGGATGCGTGCTGTTATTAGGATTTGGCATCAGGGACCCTATCAATGTAAACTCGAGTTTTCTGAGCTCGGCTAAGATGTCAATGAGCTGAGAGTAAAATCCCCGTCGGGCGTCGTCGTCGGCTTGCATTAAACGTTTCTTATCCAATGGTTCGCCTGGTATGAAGTCTGCAATGAGATACATCTGCGTTCCAGAGCTGGATTCGGTCAATTTAGCATCACGGCCGTACGCACGAATATGAGGAACAGGGATCAGAGTTTTGCGCTCGAGAAATCTGCATCTATTAGTAGCAACTCAAACCGGAGGTTAAAGAGCACTTACTGCAAAGTGGTTGTCTCGCTCAACAGCTTGTCCCAGGGATCGTCAAAAGCGGGCTCGATCGGAATCCTGACTATCCACTGGGATTCATCCTGGTCAAACTCGACAAAGAAACAAACATTGAAACTGCCGTTATCCTTCTTCACAACTCTGCACGATTGGCCATTGTTGTATCTTGATGCCAAAGCGCAGACCGCATCAGAGTCTAGCGAGTCGATAAAATTTCTCTTTGCTTGACTGAGTTGGTCTTCGGTAACGATAGGGAATGCTTGATCATCGGTTCCGTCAGTTTTAGTCTCTGACGTACTAATCTCCGGCCGAGCGCGACATAGCTGGCCAAATAACTTGGAAGAAAGAAAACTACTAGCGTCCTGCATATTCGTACTTGATGGATAAGAGTATACAGCATAACTGATATGAAATTGGAGCTGGCATTGTTGCTGTACTCAGTTGTTGTTTCATTGACTTTGATTCTCGAGTCTCAAGGCCAAGGGGTAGCTACTCGGATAACAATAGCCCTGAAGGTTGGAGCAGGACCAGCACGTGATCAGCTTTACCATGCTGTCCCAGCCACAATGTGGTCAGAGTGGTCCGTGCCTCCAACAACAACTTGACGAGACGCTGAACGTTTTTTTGGGTACAACAGTACAGTCCGAGGAAGATGAAGTGTTACAAGGTAAATTGGCAGAGTCGTTAAAACATAAAAAACTTACCTACTAAGTAGGTTGGCAGGTATTTGTCATCAACCACCTCCACGGCGGCCCGGGAATTGTGGCGTTAGGTGGCACGAGTGAGGGTGGGCACGTAATTACCTACCTAGGTAGGTACAGGTATTGCCTCCCACCCAAGCACCGCAACAAGATGTTAATTTATGAGCAAGCTTGACACGGCCGAGTATTCAATTTGCTAGCCCGGGGTTGTCCAAACTGCGAGAGTGTGTCCTGCGCATTAGCTGTTGCTCAGTTTGTACGAACTTGAACCTCAAAATACTAAAATAAGTTGGTGTTTTTTTTTTCGGTTTTTTAGCATAAATATCAATGCAGTGAAATCAACGAATTTGAAAGTGCCTTTTTAATAAATGAAGCACAAAACGCCACGAGTCTGCAGTCTCAGGAACTACAATAGCATGCTCGCACCAGTCAAGATCCTGTAAGTGAAGAAAAGGCCCTTCCACGGTCCAGGGTAAGACACACGAGTGTGAGTGAGATTTCGTAATAAAAACAAGCAGACTTAGACATATTTATATAATCCTACTGGAGATGAATAGCAACGGGGAGTTTCGTTGGTTAACTTGGACCTGATGCATAATGAGCCCATTGGGGCTCCTAATAATGGGAGTTTCCCTGACAGTCATGATCAGTGTGAACATTTCCCCTGCCGGACCATGAGTTTAAGCGCGGTTTGACACTAGAAAAGTAGAGCTACGAAGAAGACTATAATTCATATACCCGTTCTTACTTCTACCAGAAGCAATCCGATACGCACAATGTTGGCCAGCGGACAAAACACAATTCGTACGTCTCCTTTCGGCACAGACATGAAATGGGCCAGCGCACACATCTGGGTCAGAGGAAGATGTGATCCATTCGCGAGTCTATGGAGTCTGGACGGCAAGTTTTAAAGATGACATCATTGGACAAAAGATGTTACTTCGATCGTCAAGTTCAGTCGACTGGTTGGATGGCTGGGGGTGGATCTGAGCCATACGAGTTTTCGTTGTCGGTAGGAAGAGGCCAAACTGGGGCAAACCTGGACAGAGTGTTATGGAGACCTTAAACACAAACATCTACAACAATTAGTTAGTCAAGACAAAGTCATTTTGATGCATGTACCACCAAAGTGTTGATGCTGCCCAACCAACTCTCCCACTTGTCTCGAGCCCGCAAGGTTATTCTTTGGTGGGCCAAGCGCCTAATTCTCAGTCTGGTTCTGAGATTCAAGATGCTTCGTGTATACTCCATAGTCGGCGACGGACGAGGGGCCTTGAGACACGGGCGTGCAGATCGCTGCACTGCAACGTTAGGTTCACTTGATGGTGGTCTTGTTGGACAGCGAGAAGGAAATACGAGATGTCTGGGAACAAAGAATATACTCCTGGCAGGATACTCCGCTCTTCAACGAGGAACGGGCTGCATAGCCTCAAGGAAGTGAAGCTTTTCATGAGGAACATGCAGTTTATAGAGAAGTCCGTAGCTTGAATATGAGGTAAAAATCGAGCCAAGAGACCCAGAGCCTGAATATGGTCTTCTGGTCAAGCCGTCATTCGTCGAAAGGTTCTCCGTATATTTATTTGCGTCTACAACCAGTAGAGCAAAACCCATAACGAAGGGTCACAGCACCGGATCCCAGGGTTATATTTTTGCTTCTTGCGCTTGCTCCCGGCCCGACACGAACCCAGCCCTCGAAGCGGATGGATGAACCAAAAAAAAAAAAAAAAGAAGAAGAACTTTGTTGGACACTGGGACATGCTCGGGGGATCCGCAGCAGAACTTGTGAACTGCCAAGGTCTTGTGCTCACGCGGCCGACGGCAAGACGTTACTATTGGAACTAGAAACGCACAAGGACGGAGCCTTTGGGGTGTGCCAGTATCGGCTCCAAATCGATCGTTTCTGGGCTGGAGTCCAGAGCAGGCGAAAAAAAAAAAACCAGCAATGATAAGCAGAGTAGAGCAACAGGCAACGGGCCGCATGAACAAGAACAAATACGAGGCGGCCCAGAGCAGATTGGCCTGTGACGGATTTGTTGGAGGGCTGTTGGAGTCACATTCACATGTAAGCCAGAGCCGAGCGATGCTAGAAAGCGTTGGTTGGTGGCTTGCAACATGATGCACACAATGCTAGACACGCCGCTTGTTCTGATTCAGGTTTGCCACAGCCCTGAGGCCTGGGAGATGTCGTGGCACGGCAGAGATGCAGGGTGTGTAATAACTCGACTGAAGAATCCTACTGTGGTGGTGGCGTAGCCAAGTATCGACGACCGCACATTAGGTAGGTACCTGTGCTTTGAAACCGCAGTTGTTCGAGGGGGCAGACATGACTTGCGGACATTACGTCGCATTTGCTCGTCTTGTACTCCGTACGGAGGAGCAGCTATCAGACACTTTAATTACAACCGGTCTGCTCACTAGTGACGGTGACATTGAGATGAATGAATTATTTTGGCCAGCTAGGGCCATCCATTCTTCCGGGATGGACTGTTGAGGCCCGTGTAGTCCGCAGGTTAAGTCTAGGCCATGGCTGTCATGGCAGAGGGTTGAATGAATGTTGCCGAGTTCTTCAAGACACTCATGTTGTTTTGAAGATTGGTCCGCATCCATACTATCTCTATCACCCATGTACAGTCGGATTCTCTAGGGTAGGCAGGGTTTGCATTGAATCTTGAAGGTGCTCGGACAGTACAGCGTTAGCAGCGTTACCCCAGTACCTGTCTAGTCGCGCGGAGACGCTTGAGGCGAATGAGTAGCGAGACCCAATACCCCAGAATCTTGCCAAGTTAGGGGACTGGCGACTAGTAATAGCTTCAGCTCAGGCCTTGCGCACGTCCCGCAGCTTATGTGTATGCATGTCTGGGCAGGGAGACCGAAAATGCGGATTGGACGTGGACTAGGAGGTGACAGCGGAGTCGGCGTCGACAACGTCGGGTGTCGGGCCACCACTGAAACGAAACTGGGGAACAATCTGATGTGTTCTGTCGTTTTACTCTGCTGGAATCTCGGGACGCTTTGGGCTTGTGCATTTTGTCTCTTGGCTGCGACTCGTCACCTCAAGGCACGTCGACAATCGGCCCCTTCGTTGACATGCGTTCCCAACAAGGTTATTTATTGCTGGTGTTGGTAGTAAATTACCGGCGACAATAGAACCAGAGTCGACAGAACCACGCCGAAAAAGCTTTCTCAAGGGCGAAATGGGGCCTCATCCACTAGGGGCTGGCCGAATCACCCTATTTCGATGCAACCACCCCAATCAGGCGGAGAGCAAATCTCACAAACATGCCACCCACCGAATGCGGCGGGCAAGCAAGCTGGCCATGGTGTCGAAAGGTCCAACACGCCGTCCATGAGAACTGGGGCCCGGCTGATGCCATTACCATCCGTATGTGCGTGATGGATGATTTGTTGGCCGGTTTTCGAACTGGTCGGAGTTGGCCAAGCGTCTCAAGTGGCCAGGCAGTCTGCTCGGGGTCTCGGGTTCCAGAAGTGCGAAATTGGAACATGTGCAAGTGCATGTGAGACGGCCCGGCAGGCCTGGATTGCGCATTTGAGCCAGCTGAGGTGCAAAGTTTAACGCGTCAATGTTGGTGCCAGAAATGATGCTGAAGCCCATGGACAATCTGCATCTGGTCCGAGATGATTCAACAGACATGGTGTGGCGTACCGTGCGTCCCTGGACTTGCGGTGAAATGGGCCGTATTGGATCTTGACGGCGTCCGGCTTGCTGGGGCCAGGTTCCAAGAACAAAAGCTGATGCCAATCAATGTCGTCAATTGCTTCAAGGCCCAGTTGTTCAGTCAGGTACGGGACTGCAGCCTTCCTGCGTCCGGGGAGCGGGCAAAAGCGATGGCGGCATGACAAGCTTTCTGTGTCGTGGCAAACTTGAGCGCCCCTTCATCTCGCTTTCAGATCTCCTTTTCGGCTCTACTGCGTGGCGCATTTTGACGACAAGAGACGACGATGCGGCCCAGCCGTTCCTTCCTTGCTTGCTTGCAGCTGCCTGTGCTAGTACTAGTAGTACTACTCCGTAGTTACAAGGTACCGACTATCTCTGCTCCGTGACCTTGTGGGACTCGGCTCTCTTTTCTTGCACTCCATGTCCGAACCAACACTTGGCCAGCCTTGGAACTTTAGAACCAACACGGCTTCTTAGAGCGCACTGCATCACCACCATCATCAATGACATGTTGAGCTTGCATCATCGACAATCTACTCCGTACTCCGTGCGTGCACCCCAAGAGATGGGCCGTCTCCATCCTGGCCATCATCAACTCTCGAACAGACACTAACTCGGCGTTTTGTTCTCCTTCTCCTACTTCCACTACCCACGCGCCCAACACGTTCCTAATGGACTAGAGTCACTAGACCAGCGTTCGCCAGAACATTCAACACCATGATACCCTTTGGTTGCATAACCGTAATTTGATGGCGATCCTTCCCAATTGCACTTGAGCCAGCGATTGGCCGATCCTGGGGCAAGAGAAGGGACAGAAAAGTACCCTGGGCCGCTGGAGGAATCATGAGTGGAAACAACAAGGGCCGTGGCATGGAGCTGGAGCAAAGGAAAAGCTCACAGCATCTGTGATGGGCCAGCCGTTGAAGGAGGAAGGCTTCTGGGCGTCTCTCATGACCGCCCCACTTGGCCGTGCCACTTGAACCGAGCTTCCAGTCTCTCCCACCCATTTTTTCTCCAACCACTCATCGACTCGACGCCATCCCCCGCAAAACAAAACCTGGCGTACAAAACTTGTCGATTCTCGGAAGCTGTGCCTGCTCATCTTCAGCCGTCTCCGTCATCACACCCGCAATAAAGTTCATTCATGGCATTGTGCCAGTGGCTAGCATTGTCCCAACCCCCTTTTCTCAGACCTCGCCCGATGCTACCATTCTCTTCCTTCTGCTTCTTCTCCGACTTTGCCCCCGTCTGTGCCCCGTCTGGGCAGGGTTAGGTTTCGATGCTACTAGTGGACCGCCTACAAGGTTCACAAGGCGCGACGACCAAATCAGAGTTGTCGCAATCGTCAAGTCATCGGAGAATGCGGGGGTTGACAGGTAAACAGGGATCATGGCTGGGGTGGCGGTCTCGACGCACTTGGACAGGATAATTTTTTCCTCGACCAAGCGAGGGCTGCTGGCCTCCTATCCTTGGTGGATCTTGGCCCCGGACCATATGCCAAAAATGGACATCCCCTCCCCAAATGCTGACAGCGCGACTTGAACCTGGGGCAATCGATCGACAGTGGGATATGACAGCCTTGTGTCCACCATCCACATGCACAGCACAGCATAGCACCTACCAGCCACCCGTCTGGAAATGGCACAACCACTCGAGCAATAGCTACACCAGCGGCCAATTCATTGGGACCAAGTAGGTAGCTCTCTGGAGGTGGTTGGATATGCACCATTACGTTCACGATGCCTGCACCGCGTGTGTAGTGGCTGTATTGCCATCTACTCCGTAGAGACACAAAATTGCCACTCTTGTTTACGTGGGTGCCATTGGTGGTGCACAAAGTGTGGTTCTACTCCATGCTCATGCTAGTGGCTCATGTGCAACTGAGATCTTCTTCGCTTGTGGCAGTCTGCCAGCCCATGTGGCATGTCTCTCCTATTTACATACTCCGTACATTCAACAATGGATATCTCTCATCGCTACTCCGTAGTCAAGGCCAAATCGAAAACTTGTTACACATACACCGCCACAAAGGACAAAGCACAAGCTTTTTAATTAGTACTCCGTAGACGACATGGAAATCCAAGTTGGGAATCCACCATCCTAACCGTCCACATCAAGCCGTCACTGAAAATAGCCAGGTTTGCCGGATAGCCAGGGGTACGGGTTCCTCGAGCACGCCTTGCATTTGCATTTCGCAGCTGCATCGGCCGGTTGCCCCAGACGAAGAAGCAGTTTCCGAGCCGTGGCAACCTTGAGCTAGGTACCAGGGCGGCTGGCTTGGGAGATCAAAGCCTGGCAGTAGACTGGCGAATCCCAATTGGTATGCTTGCTATGCCTCTTTATTCACCTGCACCAGTAATGAATACTACATGCAAGGCACTCGAGAACAGGATCCACCCTTGTGCAACTAATGGTGCCACCAACACAGTTCCAGTGACAGTCTTTGCCGCCATCCGGGTCCAAGCAAGATTGCCAAATATCGCCAGCATCCCGGGTGCATCGTGGACGTCGATTCGAACTTTCGAAGACATCTCTTGCTCCCACAACCCTCGGCGCGTGGTCCCTCATTGGACACAAGCTGTTGCGCCATAATATGGAGGACCTGGCCAACCCGGTGGCGTTATCCCCCTCCCTCCTTTTGCCAACTTGAGCACTGGGCATGAACATGAAAGGTATTATTGAAGGAGTCGTGATGGTGGTAGGAGAGGCCGTATAGTATCCACACACACCATCTTTGCTCCACCAGCGGAACAAGAAGTGCGCTATTACCTGGGGGTGGGTTTTATACGCTAGTACTAGTATTCCGTGCTTTGTATCGTGGGACGGGGTGGATGGGGTGTACAGTAACATGTACATAGTTGCAATACATACCTAGGTACTTGATTTGACTCCCCATAAACCTTCTCTCAAGAGCCATCCTTGGGTCAGGTTGCTGTAGACTACACTAGATCTACATGGGTTCGAACACCCCTCCCCAGGGTTGCCCCAGACAAGTCCTTGTTATTTTCACTGTTCTCAAGCGGGAGCCTCGGCAGGGTCGCACTTGGGACATGGGATTGAGCATTCGTCTTGGAGCTTGTGAAGTTTTCCCAAAGAGGCGCAGCACGCCTCAGGGGACGGAGGAAAAAGGTATAAACTCACACTCCCCTTCCTCCCACAGATAAACTGATCCTCTTCCCTTCAACCTGCCATTCTGTTTTCAGCCGTAACAAAACCACAATCGTTTCTGTCCCGGTCGACTTACACTCGTTCTTACAACAAGAAGTCTACTCCATCTTGAACCGACAAAATGAAGTTCTCCAACGCTGTTGTCTTGGCTGCCGCCACCGGCACCTACGCCCAGATCACCGTTATCCAGGGTGTCCTCTCGAAAGTCTCAGATGGCATTGATGGTCTCAACACCGCTGCCACCGGTTTCAACGGAGATGTTGATGCTGTCAAGTCCAAGGCTGACGCCCTCAACTCTGCCATCCAGAACGGCAAGACCACGGTTGATGGCTCCAAGGACCTCACTCTCACCGATGCTCTGGGCTTGACCGACCCCGTTCAGGCCTTGACCAAGAAGGGCCAGTCCCTGGCCGACAATTTCAAGGCCAAGCGCTCTGAGGTTGAGAAGGCTGGCGCTTGCGGCACCGTCCGCCAGCAGCTCACTGACATCAACAGCAACTCCAACGCTCTCATCAAGTCGGTTGTTAGCAAGGTCCCCCAGGATGCCCAGAGCATTGCCGGCAATCTCGCCAGCGGATTGACCAAGGTCCTTGAGCAGGCTGAGAGCGACTTCTCCGAGGCCAACTGCAAGGACTCTGGCAGCTCCAGCTCCAAGACTGGCGGCTCTTCGCAGACCTCTGCTGCCGCGTCCACCACTGCTGCCGCAACTGGTGGACACACCTCTGCCTCTGCCCCCGCCACCACTCTGGCTCCCACCTCTGCTGCCCCCTCGGGCAACGGTACCACTGGTGGCAACCCCCCTCCCGTCACCGCCGGTGCCTCTTTCCTGGCTCCCGCTGGCGCTCTCGTCATGGCTGTTGCCGCCGCTCTTCTGTAAATTGTTTAGTCAATTCAGGGAGCTGCGCTTTGATGACGCAGGAACATATTTTGCTCGCATGCTAGATGACTGTTTGGATGGACGGTCATGCTGTCCCGATTCAAGAGGTAATCGGTGTCGAGTAAAGGGTTTTATGTAACATAATGGGAAAAGATTTTTTTTTTTGAAACACGTCTTTTGGTCATACATGGGCTGTGTTTTTTTCGTTTAATGCCAAACTGTCTTGGGGATTCGGTTCATAACATGCAGTCTTATGTCGACTAGCTAGACAGCGTCAGTTGCGGCCCAATTGGCCACCTAATATACCATGTCGTACGACATTCTATACAATTTACCTTCTATTTTCCCAAGCGCGTTTCCCCGTGCGAATTGAGCGTTGATATTAACCGAAATAGATGGACTCGCGCCACGTACGTGCTCTCATGTTGGCTGGTACGGGGGCTTTCTTTGCAGGGATAGCAGAGGGATTTCTCGCCCCGACGAGATGTACGAATAAGCGCAGGCGCAAAAGACGAGCACGGCCGTGACCTTGGTGGTATTCGTCCGAGTCGGGGGGTGCTGGTGGATGGGAATGGCTCTGTTCGCATGCCCACCACTTGAGCTTAATGCGGTTTCGGCTCGAAGCCATCAAAAGCAGTGGACGAAGAAGAAAGAATCATGACACATGGATTCTATCAACCCACACTGTCCACACTGGGGGTCATGGGGCGACGCTGGACGCTGGACGATGAATCCATGCATCATGGAGTGTCGTCGAATCTGGGCCCACACGTGCCCTGTCAAGTGTCAACATGTCAAGATGGCTTGAGCTTTGGAATGGGCACGTGGACACGGCGACTTAGTTTCGGAAACATCCGAGCCACCACGAGCAAGGCTTTGAATCAGATCGGCAACTGAGTGAAAAAAAAAAAAAAAAAAAAATACACGGTAATTGATGCCTTGCGATGTGTACAAAGATCAAATCCGGAATGTTCCGAGGATGGGCAAACGACTGTTGCACAATATGTCTGGTACTCGGTACCGTGAGAGACAAGACATGCTCAGACCAGGCCAGACGGAGAATTCACACCCAATGTCGACCGAGGACGCACACCATGCTCTGCTGACCTGGGGTTCCTACATGTCAAGGTCGTGATTCAAGTCTTGAAGAGAAAAAAAAAAACAAAGTCGTGATTAGGAAGGAGCCACGTGGTTAGGGTTAGGGTCGATCGCCACACGTCGCCCGTGGGCCACTCCCGGTCGCGTCGTACCGAAGGAAAACAGATGCTGGGAATGGCGGCAGGGTGACGCAACACAATTGCCACGGGAACTATCAGCCTCGCCCGCAAGAGAATATGACAGAGCGTCACGACGTCACTTCTTGCCCCGCTGCCTGGTGATGGCCTCGCAAAAAGCGAGTTCGGCACGTATTTGCCGGTGCGCACCGTCCCGTCTTACCGCCCACCGCACAGAAACGAGTGCTTTCACGCGCAAGCTGATGCGGCCCGCGATGGGTGATTGGCTTACGAGACCACCCAAGACAGGTCGTATTCTGAGGCTGGATAGGAGCTGAAAGGGGCGGGTGGCCCGAGGCGTACAACTACGAGAAGCCACAACGCCAAAGATTGAGTGCCTGAATGTGTGCTGTCTAGCCATGCGAACTATCAGTTTGTGTACGCGTGCTCTACAATGCGAAGAGCCTGGCGAGGCTTGAAGACGTATTTATACAACGACGGAATATGGAGGGCTACGCTCTGGTCAGGCCATCTCTTGCCCTCGATTAACGCCGTATACTCTCCAACGCATTCATCATGATCATCACCGTTGTGTCTACAGCGACGGTGCGCGTCCTCTTGCGAGTATACTTCATCGTCTTCATAGCCGCCACCGCGTGGATCTCCAAGATAGCTCTGCACATATTAGCCAAGATCATCGTCGCCCGCCGCCGCACGGTTTCTGCCACGAGCGCCATCGGCTCTCTAGACGGCCTCGACCTTGTGCTCACCTCGTTCCGGCTTCGCAGGCTCGCAGGCGGCACCGTGGGCTTCTCCATACTGCTGCTCCTGTTTCTCTTGGGAAAGGCGGCCGACGTGCTGACTGCCTACCTCGTTGTCAGCAAGCCCGTCAAGGACCGGTGCTTGTTCGGCCAGGGCCTCGTTTTCAACGACTCCGTGCCCAACGTCTATTCGCAAGTCAACGGGAGACCGGTAGCCGTGTTGCAGAATGCCCAGATCTTTGCCGTCAATAATACCTGCCCCTACGGAATATACAAAAAGGTCAACCTCGACCCATTGTTCTGCCCCGATGACATGGACATCATCGGTTCATGGAAGTGCGGGACGACGGCGTCGCTTACTCTTCCGGCGGGGACTTCAAACGTGACCATTATCAACGACCTGGTATCCAAGAAGATGCTTCACACGAACTGGTTCGATGAGTACAGCGGCAACACCGGCGCAGGATCCAACACTAACCACCTCGTTGTATGGAGCACCTCGGCCGCCGCCAACTCTGACGGATCAGACTGGGGTGTGCTCGCTGCCGTCCAGAAGAACTGGGAACCAGACGAGCCGGTACAGCTGGAGGCCCTCAAATGCACCATGAATGCGCCCGGGGCGACAAACACGGCCCGAAGCATGGCCTCCCTTTACGACCTCAAGATCTGGGCGCCCACGTTTCAAGGCTTGATGTATTGGGGCACCAACACGCCTGCTGTTCACAACGTGGCTGATCAGCTGGCCATGCTGCTCAACACCATGGTCATGATCTCCGGAGGACGCAACTACCTGCTTGCAACGCCGGGGGCCCGACAAGACCAGACGCAGGGGTGCGTCAAGCCCGCGGCGTACGTGCCGCCAACCATGATTGCATTATTTCTGCTTGTACTGGCGCTTTCCCTCCTTTCCTTGCTCGCGTTTCTCACCTTGTCCCTTTGGTATAGAATTCTGAAGGGGAACTTGCCCGCGGACGACGTGCGGGAAATCGAGACGGTTCCACAGGATGTGCTGGAGTGGGCGCTGCTCGCGGCGCGTGGGCACGCATATAGAGCCCGCGTACCACAGCCAGGCGCTGCTGTTCACAATGCCCAAGGCCATGGAAAAAACGGGGAGGAGATGGAGGAGCTGTACCCTGTGAATCTTGGCGAGAACGACTTGGCGGCCGCAAACGGCGCCAATATGGACCTGCCACTGATTCAAGAAGGCCCTGGAGCGCCTGCGGCTGGCGATTTGGGCGGCGTGGGTGATGGAGCTGGTGTTGCGCCGATAGAGGCGAGAGAATTAAGAGAGTTCCGAATCGGTTTTGGACGAGTTGATGGGGAGGGCAGGACAGTCGGGATATTTAGGCGCCCTGGCGGGTAAGAAAGGCGGGGGGTTCAAGGCCCAAGTCTTGATTAATGAGGTTCGAATGGGAGATGAGACAACAAGGGCTCGACTGGGTAACTCGATAGTAGATGGTGCGGCAAAAGCAGGCTACCTGTTGGAGATGCTCCCTGGGTATGGACGTGGGCGATGTGAATCATCGAGAAGTAGATGAGGCAGTGAGAGCCTGACAATGTCTTGGCTGTACTTCTGTTCATTCCGGAGTCGGTTCCAAGTGGCTCACGTGAGCGGCTTGACTAAACCCTTGGCGGGATATCTTGGAGTTGGCAGCAAAAACCATGGAGCGCTTTGGCAGTCTCGCCGGGATATATATGTGCCCCTGCGGATCTCTACGCGGCCTTTAGTCATTGCTTGTTTGAAGTATCTAAGCCATCCTGCGCAACTCGTACATGACACAATCTCTAGACTTCCATTGTATGCCATTGGTAGACTCCCTCGAGTTGGTGTGGGAATACTAAACGAGCGCACGGCACGAGTCAAGTTCTTTCTGTATCGGGACGGGGGAAACCCAATTCCTGTCAAGTTAAACCACGCTATAAGCGAGTTGCGGTATTGATATGATCGCTCGCCAATTATACGGAGTAGAGTGTGCCTGCACTGATGATGGCCAATGGCGGAACGGGCAAAGACGTGGACGAAAAGGAGAGAAACATTGCTTATACATATCGGGCTGCACCGGCGTGAAGAGCCATCCACCACATGGCTGGTGCACGACATAGTTTTCGCGAGAAGTTTCCATATGCCAGATCTGTGCTTAGGTCATTGACAAGATTTGCTGCCAACTATGAGGGCGGCCCCAGTGAAGATGGACTTACTGGAGAGCCACAAATGCAGCATACTGTCCCTAGGTATGGGTATTGCCATATTTGACATGAGATTTGCCAAAAGGAAATGGAGTTTGGAATGCTCCCTGGGGTGATTGTGCGATCTGATCAAGCACCCTGTTGATACCAGCGGTCGATAGTTTACCCCCATTGGAAAGATGGCCACCGCGATACGCATGGACGGCGTTTTCCACATATTAGGCTCCTTTGTTTTAACGATAGGACAACTCGACTCCCGTCCACGATTCAGTTCCTACGCTACTCAGGATATAAGTCTGGAACTCGCGCGGGCCGCCCCCGTTTTGCATCCCCACGTGTCGTGGTGTGGCTACTGGTTCGGCCATGCTCACGGAATGTGACTCATATCTTGTAAACGCTGTGTTTTATGCAAACGAGTCTGCCTCTCATAACTCACAGCCACCAGATGGAGTCGAGCCTTCCTCGCTCATGACCCCTTCTAGCTGCAAAATAGCCGCGCGACGATCCCTACAATGACGTAACCCTCACCAGAATCTGGCCTGGTTCGGACTGCCTGAAGATTTCCGCCTCTGTATAGAGGGAGGAAATAATCCTCTGAGGCCGTTCACCGACTCTCGGCAGTACATGTAGGTTTTCATTGGCGCAAAATCTGGAGTCACCGAGAGGTGCTTGTGCCCTGCTACCCACCCCGGCAACATACACAGGACACCAACCAACACCAGACGACGTTAGTAAATGCAAATGGATTTTACGTATCGAGTGGACCCAATGGGATTGGCAATTGCCAACCACTCTATCCCAATCGGGCAATATTGAAGACACCGGCATTTGCCGCCATGTGCCCATAGCCCCAACGTCTAGGTTGCGAAGCATAAATATAGTAATGTGTCGATCCAGAGTCACGAATGCGAAAGCTACAGCACCATTATCATCACATCCTAATTCTCCCGTCCCATATCGGGCGAGGACATGAGGTTTTTTGCTTGCGGGTTGGATGCAGCGTGTAAGTGGTCAAATTCGCCAGTATTATGTATATGAGGAAATAGAATGATGTAAATTCAAAACGCGTAATTATTGAGTGATGTTGAATCTCTCCCTCTCTCTAGCCATGGAGCCTGTCAATATGTGTCCATCTAGTCACCGTATGGCTTGCCCCGACTAGGGTTATAACACTACTCTATTCCCCTTGGCCTAGTATTTCCCTATCCTCTTGTTATATATTATTCACTTGCTCCACCTCTGGACTCGGAACTGTTCTATCCCCATATTCATTGCTGTCGTCAACACGCTATACCCCTACTCCGTCGCTCTTGTCCCGGCCAGATCCTGAGAAACTACGGCGCCGCGCATGGCCTTCTCTGCCAACTGAATGGCATTAAACGGCTTGGCCATAAGCCCGATATACGTCGCTGCTGACAGGAAGACGCTTCGAGATTTTATACACCAGCCGCTCATGATAACGTGGCCGTGTATCTCAAGCTGCAGGTCAAGCTCGCATATGGCATGTATGAACTCGCCAGCTTCCGTCTCTGACTTGACCAGCTTATGTAGAATCGGCTTGTTCTCGCGACTAATCTGCGCAACAATCCACATGGCAATCACCCTTCCTGCAACACCACATGCTAGTAGAATACAAAGGACCATGAGCGCAACGGATATGGACATGAGCGTTGCTGAAGCAAATAGTGCCGTGCCAAACGCGAATACGGCCACACTTGCGCCCTTTGATAGGACCTGCGCTATGGCATGTAGCCGAGAGATCCCTTGTATAGAGATGACCACGTAGAAGCATGTTCTTGAGTAGCCTGATCCTTTATCTGTGGCAATACGAATGTGTTGGTTCGTGTTTGGCCCGGCCTTGAGAGCCTCGAGGGCATTTGCATACCTACCTCCTCGACGGTCTGTAATCTTAGGCACGGTGTCGTCGAGCAGGATTCCCGTTGGCTTCCTCGAGACCCGGATAGTCCAGCTTCGTGTAAACGGCGCGGCGACTAGATTATCAAAGATGGAAACTGCCGAGACTAGCAAATACCAAAAGTACATCCACCCCCAGACCTATGGCAAGCGCCATTTGTCCGCGTTAGCAAAGTTTGGTCTCTCTCTCTCTCTCTATACACGCATACACATACTTGGGCACTGTGAAGAGGGAATGGGCGGTACATACCCGACACCACCACGTCACGACAGCTCCCCTCTGCGCATACCACATGGGCACGAGCAAGCCTATCACGAGGATAGACTGCAATGCCATGGCAACAAACAGTCCAGGCCCCACGTCGCCACCGCTATCGTCGTCAGCCCTCTGCTGGACTTCTGCGGCGAACCTCTGTGCAGCAGACACATCATCCTGTGCCTCGGTAGAGCAGAGCTGCCGCACGCTGCCCGTGATGGAGTTGGCCGAGGAAGATAGCATGTGTCTGGTCGCGGTAACCCCCGTCGTAGGCATGAAGCCGCCATACGAGAAGGGCTCAGCCGGGTCGTACTCGCCCACGTTGGACGGGGTGATGGAGCCGCCGAGACTGAGAAACATGCTGAGGACTCCGGCCAGCGGTACCAATTTATAGACAATCCACATCTCACGGGTCGGCGCCCCGAGGAGAGCTCCCGCCGTCGGCAGCAGGCTCAGAGCACCGGCGGCGCCGTTGTACTCGGCCGCGTTTAACTGGCCGACGAGTTCGAGGGCGGCAGTCAGGTTGGCCAGGCACTGGTAGACCGAGCCGCCTCTATGAATGGCCATCCCACGGTTGACCCAGTTGTCGAGGTCAAAATCGCCGCCCTCCTGATCAACGGATGTGGCCTGCTCGGGGGTCAAGGTTTGGACTGGTGCGAAAGGCATCGTGTTCGCCGCGCGGGCTTGCCGAGGTGCCATGAATATCGCCAGTGGCATATATCGCAGGAACCTGGCCAAGTAGGTAGCTCGACGCAGAGCGTCTTGGGCAATCCGATTCTGGTAGTCCATGGTCAAAGGAACTAGCTGAAGGCGTATCTCCTTTAGGTATTCACAGGCACGAAAGAGGCAGGGCTAGTTTGCTATGGAGAAATAAGTTTGGGGAAGCGAGTTGGAGGAGGATAAAAGTTGTTGTGTCATACTACGACGCCGTGGAACAATTTGCCATTTGCAAAATCAACACCATTCCATGCCTTATCAACCCAAGTCTTGCCACCACCAAAGCCTCGAGAGCTGCCCAAACCCAGTCAACACGACAAACAATAAATAAGGGGGTGGCTTTCGGTGAGCAGCCTTGATCTGTTGTATAACGAGGCTCACCAGTCGCACTCAAGAAAGTGGAGGAACTTCGGGTAGTACATGCTGATATTTCTCCGTATCGTCTAGTAAACATTCGCCATTGCAACGGCTGTACAACGAAGTCGTGCAACGTCAAACGCACATTAAAGCCGCCACGTTCTCTTCCAGCGTCTTTCCAGCATCCCCCATCATTCATCACGCTTTGTCAATGCTTGTTTCCTGTTGTTCTGCTTTTCTCCTCTACACTGCAGCCCATTCACGTCCGCTCCTTGGCGGCTTCATCAAGCACAAATCCATTCTGTCTGCCTCTCCTCCGTGCTGTGGTGACCTCTGCAACTTCTCAGAAACTGTTAGCCATGTCTCACGTTGAAAATGTGGACGGTGTGGTCTTTGACCCTAACCTCACGAAGCCTGACGTTCTTGTCCTCCAAAATTTGGTGGCTGATATTCGAGAGTATCAAGAGCGTGACGAGCAATTGCAGCGACGTCGTGACAAAGAAGGCAGTGATAAAGAGAAAGGTAGTACAATGCACAGCAGTAGGCCATGGCGTATTGTATTTGGATGTGTCGCAGATGGCATCATTTGTGCTAACTATAAATGTAATAGGCCAAAGTCATCGAGATGCGGCGACTATCACCGCTCTCGCCGCCTTAAACGACCCCAAGCATGCCCTATTTGAACCCACGGTATTTAGCCAAGTTGACACTGGTGATATTCGGCTGCCCCCTTCTATCGACGCCTGGATTTTCCGTCCCTATGTCCGTGTCGCCCGGTCGATTGTCCGTGTTGAGACAGACGTGGTAATGCTTACGCATCTGTTGCTGTACTTCTCCACGTCGGTCCCGAGCGCCATGTTTCTATTCTGGAAGTTTACCTGGGTCCATGGGCTGCTTCACTTTATCATGCAAGTCAGCTACATGGGCACCTATACCCTCATGATGCACCAGCACATACACATGCGGGGAATTCTCAACAAGCGCTTGTCTATACTTGACTTGTTGTTCCCGTACATTACTGATCCGTTAATGGGACACACCTGGAATTCGTACTACTATCATCACGTTAAACATCACCACGTCGAGGGAAACGGGCCTGACGACCTCTCATCTACCATCCGATATCAGCGCGATAATGTGTTGCATTTCCTGCATTATACAGCGCGGTTCTTCTTCTTGATCTGGCTTGACCTGCCACTCTACTTCATAAAGAAGGGGTGGCCAGCCTTCGCGATGAAGGCTGCTTTTTGGGAGCTAGGCTGGTACACAACGCTCTTTACTCTATATCAGTATAACCCAAAGGCAACTTTTACCGTATTCCTGCTCCCGTTGCTGCTGCTACGCTCTGGCCTGATGCTGGGCAACTGGGGTCAGCATGCCTTTGTAGACCATGACGAACCCAGCTCTGACTATCGCTCCAGCATTACGCTGATTGATGTCCCGGTTAGTACCCTCGCACCTACTGGATTTCCTGTCGGACCTGGCTAATTTTTTACTTCTCATGGGCAAATAGAGCAATCGGTACTGCTTCAATGATGGCTATCATACGTCTCACCACCTAAACCCGCGTCGGCATTGGCGTGAACATCCCGTCTCGTTTATGAAGAGCAAGGAGCTTTACGCAGTGCAAAAAGCTCTCGTGTTCCACAATATTGACTACCTCATGATTACAGTACGACTGCTCATGAAGGACTATCGCACTCTTGCAAGGTGTATGATACCCATTGGGGAGGAACAAATGTCGATGAGCATAGAAGATCGAATGGCGCTCCTAAGAAGCCATACCCAGAAGTTTACAGAGAAAGAGATTCAGGACAAGTTCAAGGCCAAGTGAACTATAGGAGCACGTATTTGTCAGGAATACAGCGAGGTACAACCCCGATGGATTGAGTATTTACATACCCTTGTAGACTGCATTCCCTCAGCTATTCTGAAGGTACCAACAGCCACCAGTAGACATCAAGAGAGCGATGTCTGTCCGGCCGAGGTCAGGGGGAGAGTACGGTGAGACAGCTGAACATTACAGGCGGCATGTCCACCGAGGATGGGGAAAAAACTCGATGACGGTTAAGTAAGTAGTATGAGAAATACACCGATAATTCTATGATAATGTTATATCACGTTGCAATATAAAGTATAAACCGCGTCATAACTTTTCCATGTATACACATACAAGGGACCCTGTATAAACTGCGATAAACACAATACAGCTAATGCTGTAAATATAAGCAGACGCAACAAATAGGACAAAGGCAAACCGTAAGCGTTAAACCACAATGTCTTAAATCTATCTAATAGATTGTCTATTGCCAGTGGCTTAAAGATGATCAAAAAGACTAAACTCTGGAGGATCAATACACAAAAAGCTCGACAAGTCCGTAACCAGACAATAGTAGTGCTGCGCCAGACACCGAGTCTGCGTAGTTAACAGAGTCAATCCGAGTAGATGCACTCTTTAATCAAAGGCGCTCTCAAGGACATCAATGACGGTAAAGTTGTAACCCGTAGGCTCCTGGACCTCATCCCGCGCAAACTTGCCATGCTCAACCTTGAGATTGACCTG
Organism: Metarhizium guizhouense ARSEF 977; assembly: GCA_000814955.1. Taxonomy (NCBI): domain Eukaryota; kingdom Fungi; phylum Ascomycota; class Sordariomycetes; order Hypocreales; family Clavicipitaceae; genus Metarhizium; species Metarhizium guizhouense. The sequence continues at coordinate 122,008 of AZNH01000066.1, read as the reverse complement.
GGTCCTTCTGGGGTTTCCCTGACTATCCGTTATAGGAGCGCTGATTGTGCATGGCGTGGTAAACTTGTAGTTGATGCTATATTTGGCCTCGTCTGCCCACCACACATTCTCAGCAAACTCCTTGGGCAGAACTGCACCGGTAGGCGAGCCGTCCTTGTTCGTCATGGTAAAGTACATGTCACCGATGGTGTCCCATGTGGTGTCCTGGCCACGGACGGCGGGAAGAGAAAGGTTGCCCCGGAGAAGCTTGTTGTCCCTCAAGAGGTTGTACGCAGGGAACGTGGCTGGGAACCAGTCCTTTCCAACGCGAGGCTTCCAGCAGACGGGGTCAACCATGGGGATCAGGGGGCAGTTTCCCTTGAGCGTCGCCATGTACGTCCAGGTCTGAACCGAGCAGTGGGTGTTCTTGGGGCATTCACGAGTCCTGCCAACCTCCTTTCGGTACTCCTTTTGGTTGCTATTCTCGCCGCTCTGTCCGTTGGAGTTGGTGTTGCTGTAATGCACCCCCCCGGACACACCGATGCCCGCGAAACCAATGTTGACAGAGGTGTCGATTCCAAAAGTAGTAGAGTCTTCCATGCTCCAGCCAGCCGTTGAGGTGTCGACGGTGGCGACGGATTCCGCAATGTCCATTGTCACGGGCCCGTTGTCTGAGGCGTCCTCGTGGGCACTGATGGCGATCGTGACTTCGTCAACCTTGAATTGAACGCGGTCGCTGAGGCATCCCCAGGAAGGAAACATTTTTGAGGGAAGGTCGATGTACGGGTCTGGCTGGCTGTCGATAAAGTTCTTGACGAGCGCTATCTCATCTTTTGCCTTTTGTACATGTTCCACCATGCGGCCAAGTGCTAAACCATCAAATTTGGCAAGAGTGGGAATAACGGCAGGGGGAGCGGCAGCATAGGCGAGGACGGCGAAAAGAGGGGAGAGCAGTGCAACTTCGGGAACCATTTTGATCAGGCTGGAGGACTCGACTAGCCCCTAGTGTTTTTTGGATTGATAGGAGAAAGTCTGAAATTAAGAATGGTTGGCGGCGATGACTTCTACATTTTGGAATGAGAGGTCGGCATTAATATACAGAATTGGTATTTGGAAACTCATCCTTTGTCCGAGTCAGTCAGTTCTACAACACCATGATTGATAATCTTCACTCACGCCACGCCCCACGCTTAACCTGGTGTCAATAAGTACTATTAGATCAATATCAGGTTACTAACGGGCTGAGGCATCTGCCACGTTGGACTTGGAGCGGAGTTTGCTGACATTATCACGCCAAAAAAGAGGAAACTTTGGACTATTGACTGCACGCTGCACGTATATATCATGCGGTTTACAGTTTCCTGTGCCCCTGCTGCCTTATTAACAAGGACAACCGTATACTATGACTGGGTATCCGTTGATTGCGTAACTTGCGGTTCTCTCTTCCAATATACTCCATGTACATCTGCTGTGACCTTGACCCTTGTCACTATTACAGTCCATTCGCCCAAAGTGGTTTTCCGGACTAGAATTTCCAAAAGTTTATGGAATAATAGCCGGGAGGCCTCCTAGACTGAACGAATAACATGAACTCTTCTAGCGAGATAGGTGGATGAAATAGGAGGAATGATCATGCACGTCTTAAAAAACCAAGACCACAATGAATTGTATTGTCTCACAACGTGATACAAGCATCCAAGCAAGTATATCGGTAAATGACTAGGCGATTACAAGGCGTTAAGCCAAAACTTTGCCAGTGGGTCAGGTCACTCTTATTACAGGACAAGAAGTTCCGGAACTCTAGGACCCTGGTTCCTGTCGGCAACTGATTGATCTAATTTTGATCTTTAGGCTGCAACTATAACTTGCCCTGGGTTTTATACCCTGCTATATCCCTAACAGTATGGCCGGGGGCGGAAATATTTGCCCCTACAACTGGTACGTACTATGAGCTTATCAAAGCTAACAAAGAAAAGAGAACTGCTTGAGAAGAGAAAGCTCGGTAGGATTAAGTAATTACTAGTCTCACCTCCGAGTGGTGGTTGACCCTGGCCAGGTATAGCAAGAAAATTATATGCCTCGGGTGCCTGTAAGCCTTGAGGGGCTACCCATGTCATGGCCGCCCAAACACTCTCAGATATAGGGCGCAGCCCATGATGCCTGCAAGACGGAGTTTATTGGAATAAATAACCAAAAGAATAAATTATTCTGGGTCCCGTATCCGAACCTTTTGTCACGCACAGTGACTTCTGTCGCGGCAGGCTGGGTCGGGAGTGCTTTATATCTGCATTTGACTGCTGCCGTTGGTGAACTCTACTCACCCTCCATCTGGTAGCATCCTTGGAGAGCCTAGACACAGCCGAATCACCACTATGCGTTTCTTGAAAGCTTTTGTTTCGGCCCTCGCGGTTGCGGTAACAGCAGAGCCTGTGCCTCGCCGTTCGGGCCTGAAACCCCTTGTGCGTCGCGATGAGACCGACTCCATGACCAAGGAGACCCTATTGGCGGCTATGAAGGATGCCAGCGCGAGCATGGCTTTGCGTGAAGAGCCATTCACCCTGATTGTTCAGGGTGGTGCCGTGAATGTTATCCTCGGCAACCGACAGACTACCGGGGACATCGATTACATCGCAACCACGTATTCCGCCAACGAACCCGAAAAGTATGGCGAAGAAGTCCTCGACAAGCTCAAGCCCGGCTGGAAATGGGCCCATCTGAGTTCCACCAAGAGGTGCAAACCGATCCCGTCAAAATGGACCGACAATACCATCTCGGCGTTTTTTTACAAGAAAGCCGCCCTTTGGGAAAAGTACAAGTCGGAAGCCGAGGCACAAGACACTGTCCTCTCGGCCGAGGGGATGGATGAGGATGGGACGGGCATCAAGTTCATCGCCGCGCCGTGGGACTGGCAGTTTGTGGGCAAGATGGTCTCCTCGGGGGACGATGGGAAGCCAAGAAAGCCGTATGACTTTGACGATGCCAAGTTTTACCTGCAGAAGTGGCTTGAAAAGAACCAGAGGCAATCTGTCAGCTATAATGACATGAAGAGTTGGTTCTCGGCATGGGGCAAGGAGGCACCGTCGACGCTGGGTCAATTAGCTAGAGAGGTGAACCAAAAGGCTGGGACCGACTTGATCACGGGTATATCGGATGAGTAATGATGATGAAACCCGAATCACGTTTATCACATGGCACGGTTGTTTAGGCAATGTAGACAAATAAGAGACTCTCGAGTGCACATACAAAGAGTGCAATATAATAACTGGCTGAACTGAATTACTTGTGAGAATAATACTGCCTACCCTAGAAGCAGAAGCAATAATGACGCTATTGTCTTGAACGAGTGGCTTCATTTTGACATAGTCCGTTTTTAGCCATCCAAAGCTTGACATCAGTTTACCAAGCAGCTCAATTCATGTCACCAGATTCCCCCCACGCTTTAGTGCATCCGGAAAATGTCGTTGAAGATAAAATAGCCGTCGCCGTCGGGGAGAAGCTGGAAAGACTGAACAAACTTCATGGCAGGCTCTGTCTCTCCCCTCTATGCATCAATTAGTAGTTGCCAACCGTCAAGTTGCAAGCCGGTCGGAACTCACCAACAAGACGCCCTTGACAAGAACCAAGACGCCTCCCTCATCATTCGACGGCATGGCGTCGAACCCCTGGATGTGGTGCAGGACTTTTGGCAAGGGCAGACTCTATAGCACCAAGAATTAGCATCCCTGCCGTATACGACACATCACCTGACACACATACAGTGAGCTTTTCGGTAATTGACGTGGCGCCGTGACACGGAGTGGTGTCCCACAACATCATGGAATTGTCTCTCTTTGCGGGCAATGGTTAGCTGAGGAGTTGATGGCCCGACATTCGGGGCCAAACACTCACGTAGAACTTGTACACGGCGGGCCGGTCATTATCAAACACCTGATAGTAGTGCTTGATAAACGACCCTGCGTTCAATTAGTTCGTCTAGGCTCAGAATGGGGGGAAGAGTGTTGAGGCAGCTACCCACTTGCATTATCCTCTACTTCTAATCGGCATCAGAGTCAGCGCGGCAATCTAGGATTCGGTTGTCATTCCACCGAGCACCGAGACTTACCGTCTGTAGTTAGCCACTTGTCAGCCATTATTTGACTATATCAAAGGCGGTTCTGAAGTGGCGTGTTGTTCGAAAGGATTGTGGTTTGCGCAGTCGGTGCAGTGTGGGATATAGAAGATGGCTGTGCGGTTGAGTGCAAGCTGTGCCGAGGTCACCCAAAAGGGGTTTTAAACTTGGCGCACGACGGCCTGTTACTGACGTCACTCGAGTCCAGGTTTACGAACGATGGAGAGTTTGTAATTGGAAGCAAGCATGAGATAGACCAGGAGCATGTACGCATAAAACAATAATGGGTCCGCCAACTCCAGTGTAAGAGCGTTTCGCTTTGGCTCACCGCATGGATATCTGAGTAGAGGGAACGTCTCCGTGTCTTTCGTAGTACATTTCGGCATGCACGGGGGCAAAGCTCCGTGATTTAGTTGCATCCATGATTCGGCGGGTCGACGAACTGACATGACGGAGCTTCCGCTCCAGCCCCTGTCTTGTTCAAAGCAACATTGGAAACATTATACAGTGCCGTTGAAATAAGAGGCCGGGGTGACAGAAGTACCTCGTGTCTCATAGGTCCATTCATCTTTCCCGGGGTCTACTACCCCCGACTTCGTTGAGAATGGCAAAAGGGAGCGCCCCGAAGCGACAACTTAAACCTCAAAGAGCGGGCAGTGGCGGGGCAGTGCAGAGAACGGCATGATAATATTCATGCTAAGACAGCCCACTGTTTACCGGAGCAACGCCAGCATAATACAAGGGATGAACGGGTAAGCCAGGGTCCGTTTGTATATCAGTAGCCTTGTGGGTAAATACGAGGCAATCGATAGTAGCCCCAAGAATGCAGCATTATGCGCACAAATATATCAAGTATATTACTTTCATCATAAGTTATCCATCATTTATCTACTATCACCTGACCAGCCCCCATAATTCCCGCAACCCATGACATATGGGTACTAGGTACTACATGGTGATGTGGCAGATATCGGCCTGAATCGCAACGCCGCGCCCATATCCCACTTGCCGATGTCTCTACATAAACTCTTTTCCGGCCACCTATAGACTGGGGCTTTCGCATTCCTCTATACACCTCACATCTTCTTTTCTTGAAGTCGCACATGGCAGAATGAAAATACCACAGTCTATAGCCCTCGTGGGCTTCACCTATGCCGCCACAGCTTGGGCATCCTTGGGCGCGGCGGGATCTTCCATCCGCCAGGTTAAAGGCCAAATTGGCCAACTTGAGGACGTCTCAAACAAACATTCACCCATTCTAGATGGAGACAAAGCGAGCACCTTCTTCGTCGGCGACTTCCGGGACCCTACAGTGGTGTTTAGGGAAGGCCTTCAACCGGGTTTCGATACAGGTCTCGACGATGCTGCCGTTGCTATTACACCCGAAGATGTATTAGTATCACCGTCGCACGAAGCATCCATCGACATGTCATTTTTCCAACAGGAATCCGAGGCGCAAACCGGCTTCGTCTATCAAGTCACCTTGCATGGTCTGCCTCGGGGCCACCGGCTTCACGACACGAAGGGCAATGATGCCGAGGAGACTGCAGATTTGTTTGTCGTGCCTGGAGCTATCCCCCCCAAAAACATTCAAGGCGTATACATCTACCACAAAGATGGCTCGGGTCTTCCTGTAAAAACTAAATGGATCCCGAATCAAAACCCGTCAGACTCTCCCCGCCCCCGAAAGAGGCAGACCAAAAAGCCCTGTGTCCCGATTGACCCGAACGATGTTGATCCGGAGGATGATGACACCCCGGTGGTAGATGAGGACGGGGCAGTGCAAGAGCCGAAGGATCCCCGTTGTTTTACTAATTACCATGGCAGTGTCAAAGATCGGGAAAGAGACAAGAAGAAGAGGAAGAAGCCGGGGTCGTCTTGGAGACGCCGCAATTGTCTCGACGAATCTGAGATGTAAATGCTATTCGGGCTGCCTGTGCTAGTCTAAATGAAGATGGAAGCCTCTGGCAAACCTGAACGGACTTGACAAGAGTTCTTCTTCCGTAGTTTAAGGAATCGAGTCCAATTTGGGTAAATACATGGCAGACTAGTCGTCTTGAATAGCATGTCCTCGAAATAAGACTCCATCGTCTATGACTATTTTCTCTCCTCTTCTTTTGTCCCCCTTTCCTCATTTGTTATTTACGGCTGCAAGTTATTACAAGTATAGTTCTTGATGACCAGTATTTTGTAGACAGCCTAAATGGATTCCCTTGCGTGTCTAACAATACAAGTTCACAATCCATTTAATAATTCACATCCTCCAACTTGGCCGTTGCGTTGCTAGTTGCTTCACTGAACCAGCCAACAAGCGTAAATTAATACAATGTCTTTTTCCTCCCAAAATCCACCCACTCAGCAATGGTATTGTGGGTGCCCCCTTATGTCCTTGGCTATGAAAGCCCAAGGGGGATCGCAGCCACCGCCACCAGCGTTGGAGTTGTCCCGGTTGAACATGTAGATCCATCCTACAGTTGTAAGTCATCAATTGTACATTAAGAATACCAAGTGTCTTTCAACGCAGGGGATTTACCATTGTCACACTGGCAAACAGTGGGTATGTGGCAGCCAGGATTAGCACTTTAATACGTCAACTTCATGCCATGGGCTTATGTATCATTGCATCACTTCTCTTACTATGGAATGCAGGCGCTGGAGGGTCCCTGGCGGCGCGAGATCTGCCCATCCGCGGCTTCTCGATCAGAAAACGCCGTAACCGAAGCTGCAAGAGGTGCTATGAAAGGAAGAAGATGGGAAAATTTCATCGTGAACGTAGGGTATAACAAACAAGTGTGTATGCTGATAGACTGGAGAAGCGCGTAGATGCAGAGGACATGGGGCCGTGCTTATATACTTGTGAGCTCACCTCGTGAGTTTGTCTTTGAAAGCACTCGAAACATGCAAGTTCATAGCTAAATTCACAACTACCTCTGGGCTCACTTGCTGAATCGTGTTTAAAACCATGCAAAGCAGGCGAGCCTCACGTGCTGTAATTCGAAACCAGGCTCTACAGTTTTCATTGTCATGCATGCAGATCTCTTGTTTGATCTCGAATTGAAACAATGACGAACTTCTAAAGGTACCGCTTTGAACGGGTAATAAAGGCAGAAGGAGATCGCCGAGCACAGACAGGAACGCCTCAAAGTCACGTTAGCTGTTCCTTTGACTCACACAAAAACAACAATCATCGTAAACAGACACGTGCCGGTCGGCCGCAAGACAAAGCCCATTGTTCCCGACTTTGAATTCACGTGAGTCTTGTCAACGGAACAGAATGGCATCTGATTGCGTCATAAAAGGGACGTGCTCTACTTGAATAGCAACTGTACCACCTTGTATTTCAAATGACAAATTGCTTAGCAATTGGAGCCCGTGTCAGGCCGTTGTTCCAGGTATGAGCAAGGTGAGAGTCAGAGTCGCAGTTGTCATTTATTTCTACACCAAACGGCAACAGCAGGCACTCTTAGCGATTCAACATCTCCCGTCGTCGCTGTGTGCGACGCACCAGTTGACGCTATAGGTCAATACTACTTCGTCATCACAACGGTGCATGATTCGGCTCAAAAAGCGGCAACATCCAACTCCCAAACGTAACCGCCGCCCTTCCCTTTGGCCAAATCACATATCGGCAACACACAATTCACCTCGGAACCAAACTCTTTGCAACTTGTCAAGAAGCCGAGTTAATGAATAGAAACGTAAGGATTCATGGTACTGGTGCCCCTCCACTCTACAAAGGACATGGAGGTTTCGTCCACAGAATGTAGATGGGCTCCGTGTGGACATCAGCTCTTCGATAGTGTGACAAGGGCTAAAGGCTTGGAGCAACATGACGTAATTCATACAATAACAGTCTTTAGTATCAAAGGTCCTTGGTTTTCCTTAAGGCCTCGTTGACCAAAGAGGTCTTTAAATACAAGAAGCCGGTGAGGGACTTTGCCTTAGATCCCGTGACTGTAGCCCTTGTGTAACCGTGTGACAAATAAACCGGATTTCGTGAGTTACTCGTACTATATGTGAAATTGAGGCAACAAGACCAAAAACTGCAAGAAATGTAGCTTCAGCATCATCTCTTTATTTATATATTTACAATCCATACATGAGAAATGACAACTACGCGCCATAGTACAGAGCTGCACAGAGCTGTATGCCGCTTTAGTTGCATATGTCTGCTAACCTCATACTGTATCTGCAGGAACTTACGTCATGGCTCTTGCCAACACCTTCCGTTCCGATATCCCTATAGTGATGCCTTGTATGGTAGCATCTACAACTAGCTCGAGGATAAAAGGCACATAATTCCCTCATACAAACCATCGTCTCTAGCCATTTGTCTCTGCTAGCCTCTATCCGCCTGGAGGTCAGGTTAGCTAAATCCCAAGCAGCTGGGTTGTGTATTGTCCCTCGTGGCTACTTTTTCACCATCTTCTAGCTACCATGTGTGCTATTGCTGATAAATCCGGCGACGGGGAGCTGAATCCGAACAAGGCATCGTTCCAGCACATCTATAGCGAACCGACACCACTTGGATACTACAAGACTCTGACGCCCCTAGGCTACGGCGACTACCATGACCAGTTCGCCCAGCTCATCGACACAAATAAACCAAACCTCCGCCTTGGCGTCAGGAGGGTCATCGACATCGGGTGCCTGTACGGATCCACGGCAATTGCCTACGCGCAAGGTGCTCGGTGGACTCAGTCGATTCAGCCCCAGGCCATCAGCCATCTCGACATGACCGGTGTGGACATTAGCGAGAATGCGCTCCAGTTTTGCCTCAAGGTATACACATGTAACCTCTGAATGCACCCCTCCGCTGCCAAAGAATCCAGGAATAGATGGATGTTGATCATGACCAGGCCGGCATCTTCACCAAGGTCATAAACCAAGACCTCAACGGGACACTATCGAGGGATTTCTACCATGCCCTCGATAACGCCGATGCCCTTCTGTGCATGATGTGCCTCTCGTACGTCCGAGACGGCGTGTTTGCCTCAGTCCTGCGGCGGTTTGCCCAAAACGGGGGCAAATTTGCGATATACAGCACCATTCCCATGTTCGACGACCGGTGCTACTCGCCCAAGGCCCTCGGCATCGAGGTCAAGTGGAGCAAGTCGGTCGTTCTTCGTCACCGGGCCCTGACAGACGACGAAGCCAAGATGAACGGTGGTGTGGCAGACTCGTTTGTTAGAGTTTATCTGGTCGAATTCTGAGACGAGGCCAACCTACACCGAAGAGCTCATGCCTGCTATTTGGAATTAGGAGGGTCTACTCAAAGGGAACAATAGCAAAATAGGCCCGTAGGAGAGTCAATAAATATGAGGGTGTATCGAAACTAGTTCCCACAAGATCTACAACTACCGGTTACATAAATGACATTGTTGACCGCCAGTGGGGTATTCCCGAGATAAACGTTTTCAACCGCACAGGTGGGGGGTGTAGGACAGCTTGAGAGCTGCCTTGCTATCTGTGCAACTGGGCTTGTTGCTTATACAACTGTGCCTTGCGTTCGACTGAAGTGGTCCAGGGAGCTGAGGTCTCTCTTGGCCGTCAGGAGAGCGAAGAATGATTGGATCTATCACCCGAGACGGAAAGTCACGTCCTTGTTTGCCGTGACAACCCGAGCCCCCGCCTGAGTATCATGACAACTCTGATCACCCCGTTCATTGTCCGGAAGGGAAATGTCAAGGACGAATACTAATCTGATAGAATACACGTCGGAGCCAGCCAGGAAAGTTGACGATTATACAATGCTAATATACCTGACTGCCCTCAACAACAACGGCCAACGCCGCCCAAAGACGTTGTGTAAAGTGTTTTGCAGAAGATGGATTCGCAGTTGGGAGGTGGACGGGATGGCGACAAGGGCGGCACATAACGTGGCCGATTGGTATGGTGGGATTGACTTATCTCCTGATAAGAGTACATATGTAGCCTTGTTGACCGATTCGCGAATGTTACCTATAGATCCGAAGGCGCACCATCTCCAACATACAGGGCGTTACGTAGCAAATCCAACCAGAGCGCCACCAGATTATTATGAACCAGTCCCCGCCTTCCAAGTCCTACGCATACCAAAAATCTCGGGTTGCATCGGCCAACATGCAACGGCTCAGGGGGCTGTGCCGCCTGCATTACCTGTAGCTACTAACCCCTTTCCGATCTCACTGGAACCATAGACCCATCAGATGATGCGGAAACAACAACATCTTCATGTTGTAACGGCAGGGCGGGAACGGGGCCTGTAGCGTAGTCGTGACGTGTCCGGTCCGTTTCTCGGGACTTTGGCAACTACCAAGGAGAAAGTTTCTTGCTACGATCCCACAGATATCCGCATCAGCACTAGTTACAGAACAAATGCGACAAAACAGCACGTACATCAGGACTCCTTACTGCCCATGGGATGAATGTACCAACTCTAGCCCCCTGCCTCGGCCCTCGTAGAGCTTGTTCGGCGGGTTTGTGACGACAATCAAAGCAACAGCAGCGGGAGCGCAACCTCATCGTCAAAGCAAGGGTCATAACCCATCATAGGTGCAACGTCTACTCCTGGAAGGTCGAAGCGTTTTCTTGAGCGTCCACGAGTAGAGGAATTTTAGCAGAATAGTGTCTGTTTGTTCCGGCATCAGTAGACTGCCATCTATTCACCTGCTGCCTCCCCAAGCAGATTTATGCACCAAAGAGCCCGTCTGCGTCTGCAAAGGGCCATACACTATCTTCTAAACATATTGATTGAGGGATTCTATGGATTTAGAGTGAATTCTATTGTCAATGTAAAAGAAAATGCTAAAATAAGTTGCGGATATAGGAAGCAGTGTAATAGCTGCTCTGGCGAAGAGGGCGTGTGCAAGAACGGGAACGCGTTCACAACGCCATGTGGTGCTATAGCAAGAAAGAGGACTGTAGCTTCTTTGGGACATTGATTAGTCGAGGAAATATCGGTGTGGTAAGATGGCATCTTGGAACCCTTGTTCGATGCCCAAGTTTGACGCTAACAGCAGGCGATTGGCCGGAAATTCATTCTCGTCGGATAACAACTACAAGCCGAGTGGATATGGACAAAGCTGCGTGCTGCAGCCACACTATAACTTGGACGCCAGTGTAGCTTTACCCTAACCCGATACCAATACCGGGAAAGAACATGTCAGAAACAAAGACTGGCAACGGCCCTGTGCTCAGTTATTTACACGTGGCTCCGTCACTTCGAACACTAGAGTGGATTGTTTAAATGTAGGTACCACACTCTGGTCATAGTTTCATCAAAAGTCTATGATCACGAGACCTAGGGCATAAGGCTTTTATTGACTTGCGTAAATAGAGCTCTTTGGCTTATCTAGGCCTTTGGAAACCAAAGGATCTTGATACCAAGGCTGTGACTAGCACAATGAGCTATTGCTCTAAGCGCTGTACTGAGTCCTTGCCACAACCGAAATGTGTCACTATTGATAGCTATGGATCGAACTCAATGTGGACTTCTCCTTGTTTTCTATGTATCTCAGTAGAAACTTGAGTCTTTTTATAATTTTCTAGGGCTTCCAACGGCCCAACATGAAAGATTCCCATTCTGGGTATTATTTTCACGCAATAATAGCGCCTCGTTGCGCTTTGTCAATTGTGGCATCTTGGTTGGGCCAGGTTTGAGTCATTGAATAACCTTGATGGCGTGAGGCTCTTAATTGTGCCTTGCGATACCGGGCTATACTACAAGATTCTCCGAGATGTTAGAAGATATTGGTTGAGAATGCTATTGACAGGATAAAGACCACAGATATGATCGTCAACGCGACGTATCACAAGCGCCGGTGAGCCGGTGAGAGTTAACCTGGGTTATAATAGCTGTATTCTACGTTACCTCGCCGTGCTGGCTTGCATATAAAGTCGCCGACACAAGAGCTTGGCGTGACCCGCTATGGAATAAGTATTGGGTCCGGCTCTATCATGGACCTGCCGTGAGCTGGGTGTAGTGATGAATCAGTTTTTTTCTTCTTCTTTTCGTTTGATACCGGTGTCGGGGGTTTCGTGGCAATAGCTTAATAGCTGACATCAAAGCAGGGGGTGAACAGCATGCCTACTCCATCTTCTATAATGCCCATCACCGGACTAATTAAGTAAGTCATATTGAGTTACCCAAATGCCTATGATCTATACTATAGGACTCATTAAATCGCCGCATTTTTTCGCCAACTAGGGAGGCGGCCCGATTAGCCAGGTAAGCTTTGCCCTTGTTGGTGATTGTTTTCAGTTTTGCCAGACAGAGACGAACAGCATGTTCGCTTGTGAAACGGTCCTAAAGTACCAGTCATGATCTTTTGCCAGCCCAACTTAAGCCGCTCTGCGCCAGTGTTTTCCATTCCACTTCCATCCGTTGTAAGGTTCTACTCCAGTTATACTCAAAACACAACCAGCACTCAAGTCAAGTCACGAGTCCAAGGGAGTGAACAATGGCACAAACTTGGCAAGAATGTAGATAGCTAACAGTAATGAATACTTTGCTGTGCCAAGTAGTTGGAAATGTTTGAAAAATCTCCAACCGAAGAACATCCGTCAACACAGCACCATCACAACATGATCCTTGCAGTTTTGTACTATCCACATATATCAGCCCTGCGGCTTTTCGGAGATTAATATCATGCGCTAGCCCCTCCGGGTGCCCCGTACCGAGTCCACTGCCTATACAAGAAGTGATTTTACGAATCGAGAATGGGTTAGTGTACTTGTGCACTGCCCGGATTGATAGTACAAGTCATTCCTGCCAACCTGCACGTAAATAGAAGTATTAGATACTCCGCTACGGAGTATCTCTAATGAGTGTCTGGCCCTTATCATGGCAACTCCACCAAGGCGTCCGGCACTTGAGATATCCGATATAAACCCGCCAGAAGGTGTCTATATGTCAGGAGAATATCGTCACTCGATAAGACGAGGGCTTGTAGTAACTTGATTTACTATATCACAATGTATATCAGCTAATTTATCCTTCGAGTAGTTATAAACATGGACAAATCTATTCCACCAAGACCAGGGCTATCCAGTTTTATATGTATCAAGTCATAATGAACCACAGGCATCCTAATGAGTCGGGCGTATGCTCCTCTTGGAAGTGAGTGATAGTCTGTATGGACGAATCAATAACTTCGAAAATTGTCATGGAATCTTTCTGTCAACGAGGAGCCACATTATGGTCGGTCCGTGAGCAGCATTTGATCTGTTGTAGATAGAAACATATATATTCAAGTATACGTCGTTTCCCAAGTTTTTTATTGCCCATCACAGAGACAAAGGCCAGCCCTCATAAATATTGAGCTAAAATGAACGGCCAAAACCTCTTATCGCTTCTTTTAGCGGCCATTTTCTTCTTCTTTTGTCATGTCCAAGGGGCGCCTCCACCAGCGACGCCTGGAGGTATAAGAGCTAGAGCTCCCGGAAAGCCACCGTTTGTGTGGCGTGGTGAAACAGGCAAAACTCGCGACGGTAAACCTGGCAGGTCTCCCGCCGACGTTCAACGAGCTGGTGGGATGTGGGCACGAGGCTTTCAGCTCATTGATCAACTAAGCCCCGAGCAGCTTGAAGCAGGAAGCGGTCTCTGGACGCACACCAACAACCCAGGTGGAACGAGAGACGTCACGCAATATGTGTCGACGAGTACATCGCTCATTGGTGCCATCACCTTTGCTGTCCGGCCCTCGCCAGAGCACGCACAAGAGGTTGGCTATCTCTACCGGATCCGTACAAACTGGGCCATGGTCGATGTGAACTTGTCCTTGGAGAATATTTCTCCCTACCCAGAGCAACAAGAGCAAGCTGCCGTTCAAGGGATTCCTTGGAACCAGATCCTTGGCTGGTACGAGGTACGTGCCGCCGATCTAAACCGCATTCTTGGCGCAGAGGATCCTATCAGCCAGTTAGGTCGCTTTACACGGAATCCCGACTTTCGTCCAGACTCAACAGACCCTAGCGGCGCCCAGCCGCAACTTGCTGGGCTCCAGAATCCTGTAGAGGGACGCCATGGAGCCTGGGAGGCCTATGTAGGACAGTCGGTAGCCAGCAACCTGAGGCAGTTCATCAGAGAATATGGACCCCAAACAGAGGCAGCAGATCAGACCACGCTCAGCAGCCTCGACTGGTCTGCGGTTGAGATCCCAGGTCATCTACGAACAGCCTTGGGCCAGGGTGCTGCAAGCGCGGCGCAGTGTGCCATGGCACTGGCAGCAGTTGTCGTGTCATGGCACCACGATGAGTTGAAAAGATCCATTCCATGGCACAAAGTAGACGGCCGTGACACATCCAGTATGTCCATCTGTTCGACGAAGCTGTACCTGATCTAACACAGTATAGGCAGCCTCAGTAATAATGCCTGCGGTAGGCTTGCTACTGCAGTCAAGGACAAAGCTGAAAATAAGGAAGCTACTGTGAAAATTTGCGACGAGCCACAATCCGGCGGAGAATGCCTTACTATACAGACACCTCCCCAATCTTGCGGTATGTTTCCTTGGGCTGCAACTATTGATGGCGTAACCGTCCCGTGAGGCTGGCTGTTTACCTCGTCACCAACTGATTTTGGCTAATCGAAAGATGACAATAGTTGGTGTCCCTTTGGAATGGAACGACAGAGCGTCAACGATACTTCTTAGCGCATCCGCTGGTATCTGCCAGTTCTTTCAGTAAGACAAGACATTCCAAGACAGTCGAACGATGGCGTCCCGGCTATTTTTACGGTTTTGCAAACACGAATGATACAGAAACTAATAACCTATCAGTGATTATAACTGCGCCGGCGCCTCCTTTCAATCCTCTTTTCCGGGCAACGATCGTTTAGACGAGTTCGACGAGGGTCGTTTCAACAACATGATTAGCTCCATCCGTTGCGACAACACCAGCCCAGAAACTCAGATTGACCGGCCGCCGGTTATCGAAGTAGCCAAGCCGGACGCCTGCATCGCCAAGCCTCGCCCGTTGGCCGAGATCCTGTGGGTCATGATAAACAACATCGACGGGGAGAATCCAGGCGATCTCTTCGGCAGCATCCACGCTACCGACGACTCGGGCCGCCAAGTAATCTACAATGTTGAGAAGGATGATTCCGTGTCCGTCGAGCCGCGAGTCCAAATCACGCTGCGCACATCGCGGCCTCTTGCGGCGGATGGGAATTTCGTCATCGACCTGGATCTCTGGGACAGAGACAGGGACGCGTCTCCGCACGACGAGGTGAGCCGCGGCCAAATTGCGTGGAAAGTCTACGACCCGGCCAACGAGTACGACACGCCTATTCAGACAGAGGTTGACGGCGAATACGGCAAGGCGACGGTGGACTATGTCGTGATGAGCAGTGCTACACAGGCGGTCATCCAGGTAATTATGCTCGACGGAGACGGAGAGAAGCCCGCCGACGTCTTTGGGAGAGTCAGAGCATCTAGCCGCTTTGTCCAGCGCGACTTGTTTAACAGAGAGGGCGGCGATAGCATAGAGGTATACCCCGATACAGCTATCCCGTTGTCGAGGGCTATCATGGCCGTGCCGATGCTTGATACCCTCAAGATTCATGTTGATCTGTGGGACCATGACGCCGACTGGTCCCCCAACGACCAGATAGCGTACGGAGTGGCAGAATTTCGTCCACAGTTGTCGGGCTCAGAAAAAAGGGTAGTTGACGGAGAGTACGGCAAGGTTGAAGTGTCGGTGACCTGGGGAGGAGACCAGCCTCAGGGGTGCTAATGCTCATCCATGCCCGGGACCATTTGAGGCGCAGTGGCCATGACTACATGTAACCATGAGCGGAAACCACAACTTGGCCGAATTCTACGCCGGCCTTTGCACGTTGGATCAGTAGGCTGCAAGGCGTGTTTTTACCATCCAAAGACTGGGAGTCGGTCCGTGGGCCAGGGAACAATTGCCTACCGTTTTCTTCAGAACTACAGTTTTATCAATAGGAGATCTGTTCAAGAACCTGTCGTTTGCTATGCCACAAATCCCTCGCCTTCATCTTCGTACTCTCTAGGGAGACTTGCAAATATAGTACTACAGTGTAATATGCCATTTACCATTAAACACTAGAGCCTTTTCACAAGACAGACAACTATACAGCTGAGACCAGTCGGTCCGTATCGATGACATCGTGTGTGATGCCACGGTGACTTGTGAGCCATGATAGTCTAGCACATGAGGCGAATCGATGTGCAAGTGCAAAGGTGTCTCCGAGGAAGTCTCTGTACACCAACAACTAGCACAGCCTCCCCTTCTAATATTGGTCCACATATCCTTAATACTAATTGGCATGCGTCCCTGTAAGATATCCCAGTAGTGCTACTTGGCAGCAGGGACGGCCGGGAGGCCCGATCTGCCCGGAGCGGAGTCCGCGGCGGCGGCGGCGACGCACCCGTCCCTTGAGCCCTTCAATGTTACCTCTCAGGCTCGAGACATGCCAACACTTCATTATCTAAAGCCGTGTGTCGGCTCAGGTTAGTGGAGACGGATCCGCTGCGCATCACCATGGTCGAGGCGAGAAGTGCCACGACGGTTATCGGGTTTGGCATTTGAGCCATGGAGCAAAAAGATCCAGCGATAGTGGCCCTTGCCCGAGTACCACCGATATCCAGATTATAAGTGTGGCCCTTTGTCTGTCTCTTGAATTTACTCTGTCTCTCTTCTTTTTTCCTTTTTCTCTTTTTTTGTCACTCTCTGTTTTTATTTCTCTTCCTTTCTCTCTCCTCTTTCTCTCTAAGGCCTCTGACAAGAAGGTGCTTAAGAATAGATGTCTCATACAGCAGAATTCCTTTCGTGCCATCGAATACAGCAAGCCTCAAGTTTGCGAACAATGACCCGTCAGAGGCTCAGGTAGGATGCAACTTCATGGAGCATTCAGAAAATAAGGCGCTCCACGGCTATCAAAGATGCCTTTTTGATCAAAGACTTGATTGTAATATCTGTGGAATGATTTCTTTGCAAATGAGCAGAGAGCCGAATGGCGCGTTTCCATAGTAGTCCAGTACTTGGCTAATGGTTGAGGCAAAGCCTCCGTCGCGTGGCTGCTCTGCTACTCCCGTTCGTGCTATATCCGAGCAACCTGCGCCCCAAAATGAGTTGCTTTGTCTGACGTATTAAAATCCCAAAGACGCACCCAAAGGCCTTGGACATGCATTTAATGCGAATGGCTTAGTTGGTCTCGTTGCTACGTAAGGTATACCATAAGCAATACAGAATAGCCGGCACAACCAAGATTATCCACCAGCGGTTCCCCAGTGAGACCGTTATGCGCTTCTTCTATGACCTTTGGCGGGTTGTGTCGTTCTCTCATCAACTTTGCAATTGGAATTAGTTAAGCCGGGGGCCTTGGACGAGACATACCAAATGAGAGTATAGACAAACACATCGGGAGTGGCATGTACGCCTTGGGTTTGGAGGCTGCCGCATTTTAGCGAAATGCGTTATGCAGCTGATTTGACTAGTAATTATCATGTCCCGTGGTATTGACTACTAGGTAGCTGTGATTATGTGCACCTAGTAACATGCTCTTTGTGACTCTTATACAATTGTCGTCGATGGCAAAAGGCTCAGGACTATATTATAGTTGCAGGTCTAGGGAACCCTAATACCGCATGAGCTCGGGGAAGCGAAATTGAATAAAGTCACGATTAGAGCTACAGGTCTAATTTTATAATATAATACGATAATAAAGAAAAAGCACACAAATATAATATTAGAACATGTAGCTTTACTTGGAAAAAGTCGAGTCAATTTAATTAAATACCTACCTACCCTACAAGTACCTAGGTATACAGGCAAAAGCACTGTAGCCACGCAAGTGCGGCTGTGGCTGTGGCTGTGGCTAAATTTAGATTGTGGCAAAGTTTTATTCCTTTCCATCGCGTACCTCCCTATTATTATCGTACACGGTCAGAACCTTGTCTCCCACGGTTCGCAGTCTTCACTCATCTTTTTGCTGCCAACTACGCATCTCACCGTCTCTCGCTCTCTGTTCACTTCGTCCACTCGCTTCACCTCCTCCGACGTGCTCGCTACGCCCGTGTTCGAGTCTGAGCCTTTATTGTCCGGTATCCTCTCATTTTCCCGTCTATCCAGGGGCAACCATGTCGGACAAGAAATCCGACGACATGCTCCCCATGTCCAATTCCAATGGTCATGCGAATGGCGTCGCCAACGGCCGCAATGGCGGCGCCCACAAGCAGCCCTTTCCAAGCTTTACACCCGCCCAGGCAAAGACGGATGCGCTCAAGGGCCTGGGGCCCTCCATGGCATCGCTGGAGAGCAGTCGTGGCGCCTCCGTCTTTGCCTACTGTCTGAGTTCCATGAGCATGACCATTGTGAATAAGTATGTTGTGTCGGGCTCCAATTGGAATATGAATCTGTTGTATCTTGCTGTTCAGGTATGCGTATATTTCATTGCGTATCTGAAGGCTGTTGCTGATCATGTCTACCGAGTAGTCCATTGTTGGGACCCTGGCGATTATCATGTGCAAGCAGGCTGGCATGGTCAAAGACTTGGGCCCATTCGACTCGCAAAAGGCAAAGACTTGTATGTCGTCTCCCGGTCCAACTTGTTGCGATTTATTTTTTCAGCGGCACTGACAAATCGCAGGGTTTCCCATTGCTCTGCTTCTCGTTGCCATGATTTACACCGGTAACAAGGCCCTGCAGTATCTCTCCGTTCCTGTCTACACCATCTTCAAGAATTTGACCATTATTGTCATTGCCTACGGAGAGGTTCTCTGGTTCGGAAGCAGCCTTACTCCGCTGACCCTCGTTTCATTCATCATGATGGTGTTTAGCTCGGTTGTTGCTGCGTGGGCGGATGCCAGGAGTGCTTCCACGGCTGCCGCCGTAACCACCCTGAACCTGGGGTACGGATGGATGGGCATCAATGTCTTTTGTGCCGCCATGTATGCTCTTAGCATGCGCAAGGTTATCAAGAAGACGGGCTTTAACAATTGGGAAGGTTGGTCATTTGCACTCCCCGTTCAAACATCAGCCCACTAACAATTGCAGTCATGTACTACAACAACCTCCTTACCATTCCTGTCCTCATCATCTCATCTCTCCTCGTCGAGGACTGGTCCTCCGCCAACCTCAACAGCAACTTCCCCGCCGATTCTCGCTACAGTATGTGTACGGGCATGGTCTACTCAGGTCTCGGCGCCATCTTCATCTCCTACTCGACCGCGTGGTGTATCCGCGCCACTTCTTCCACCACGTACGCCATGGTTGGCGCCCTCAATAAGTTGCCTGTTGCAATTTTGGGCATTATTTTCTTCGCTGCACCTGTTACGTTTGGTAGTGTCTCGGCCATTGTCCTGGGCTTCGTGAGCGGCATTGTGTATACTGTGGCCAAGCTTCAGAAGGGCAAGGAGAAGCCTCAGCCTGCGCTGCCACTGACCAACAAGCGATAGACGGACTCCTTGAGGACGCTTGTTATGACTAATGTCGGGAACCCATCACCCAAATTTATGGGCTCGTTGAGCCCGCTATGAGAGCTGGCTGCACCTAAAGGTCCATTCTTCCCGGTGTTGCTTCAAAATTATGTGCATTTCAACGGCCTGGATATGGTCGACTATTGGGCGTTGTACGGCTACGGAACGGAACAGAAAATACTTTCATCGCGGTTACTCGGCAGAATTAACGTGTTCAAACATTAATTATTGAGTAGCCCTCATGACTCTCATGATGAGGGACTACACAGGCATTCAGTTCTTGCGCACATTTGAGTTGGTTTAGATCAGAGCAGTTTAGTTAAAACGACGACTTACGATTGCATCAATGTATTTGCGCTGGGGCGGTTTCAGATCGAAAACCCAACTTTGGTAAACTGCAATAGTGCAGATTGAAACATACTGTTGCTCAAAGTCTGCACCATCCAGCAAAATCATCCCTACTCCAATTATCAGGCACTGTGAGAGAAGGAAAAGTGGGTCGACTCGGCAAAATGTCGGCATCTCAAAGTCATCTTCTTCCATGTGCTCACCACAAACAGCTTCCCATCTATCAACGTCAGGAAATTTGAGCGCTCGCCATGTCGATGTTCCGAGCAAAGAAGCTCGACCTGGGCTGCTTCGTCAAGGCTCGGACAATTCGGGACCACACGAAGCGCAAGGTCTTTGAGCAGTTCGAGACGGAGAGGTACGCAGCGTCCCCTAACCGTACCCTTCAACAGCGACAATCGACAAACTCTCTGCGCGGCGCGATTGATCTATGCAACAACTGAGTACAACTAGACACTAACTGGCAATAGACAAGCCCTGCGATACATCATCCGCAACACGACCCTCTCCCCTCGTGTCCGCGCCGAAGCCCAGCTGCAACTCACCCAGATGCATGCCTATACCCGCCCCACGCAGATTCGCAATAGATGTATCATGGGAGGCCAAGGCCGTGGCGTGCTGAGCGATTTTAAAATGACGAGGGTAAGTTCAATGTCGAGGGAGCTTGGTTAATGCGAAAAGGTTGGAACGAAGTGCTAATGTTGGACAGTTCAACTTTAGAATGCAGGCAATGGCAGGAAACTTGCCGGGTGTGAAGCGAGCAAGCTGGTAAAAGGACTAGATACCTGTTGCTTGAAACGTTGTACAATATAAATGGAATGGCGACCGGATACTCTGGACTGATGTTGGAGCGGCTGGGGTGTATGGGTTAAACCAAGCGTATTTTTGTACTATGAATCTATCTCCTCCGACATTCTACCTATTCATATATGTAATCTGATTCTGGGACGATACCAGCCGTTGACTTCGCCAGGCTTGTTGCTTGGGCTGACTTTGCTACTTGACATTATCCTGGGTACGCCCTCGCAGTTGCGCCAAACAATCTGCTTTGCATTTGACAGCACTAGCCAGTGGGCTTCCCGGTTGGCTGCACACGCAAATAGAAGTGGGTCCCAGAGTCTTGACATCCCGCCAGCCTCGCCACTCCATCGACTCTCTCCAACACCACCACTCACCCAACATCTACGAGTCCACGACTCGAGCAAGAAGAAAAAAAGGTCATCATGGGTGGCGGCGATCTTAACCTCAAGAAGTCTTTCCATCCAACGTTACGGCGAAATCAGCAAGCCGTCTACGAGGAAGAACAAAAGGCCCTCGCCGAGCGCAAGCGCACCCAACAACGCATCAATGAAATCAAAGAAGAGCGCGCAAAGGAGGAGCTGCAGCGGCAGCTTGAGGCTGCCGGCGGCAAGAAGAGAGTAGACCGGGTCGACTGGATGTACCAAGGCCCTACCGATGGTCAAGTTGGTACCAGCGAAGAGACCGAAGCGTATCTCCTGGGCAAGAGGCGAATCGACAACCTCATCAAGGGAACAGAGCACAAGAAGCTGGAAAAGAGCGCGGGTGAGGAGAGTTTTATGGCACTTCAGAATGCGAACAGCGCAAGAGATACAGCGTCCAAAATTCGAGATGATCCTCTACTCGCCATCAAGCGCCAGGAGCAAGCGGCTTACGAAGCCATGATGAACGACCCCATCAGAAGACGGCAGCTACTGGCCTCCATGGGCATGGAGGATGAAAAAAAGAAGGAAAGGTCGCGGGACAAGGAGCACAGGCATCGACGGAAACACCGACGACACCGAAGCAGGAGCAGGGACGCCGAGGATGATGAGAGGCGACATAAGCGGCGGCACAGATCGTATTCACGGTCTCGGAGTCCCAGACGCCAGCGCGATGATGGCGACGAGGAAGAGCGAAGACGAAGACATGGACGACGAAGAGATTCTGGCGTAGATCGAAGCCCACGGCGGGCACGAGATGATTCAGCGGAGAGAGAGAGAAGATATGAAAGCAGCCACAAAAGAGGTTCTTATCAAGACAGCGATGGCCGACGAAGGCATGACAGTCCAAACTCGGGTGATGATGGACTACGGCGTCGCAGCCCGTCTCCAGACCGACATGACAGGAGGCGCAGCGATCATTATGCCCGGCGCGACGGCCATGACAACAGACACCGGGATTACAACAGAGATGACAATTGGAGGGGGTCACGGAATGGAAACGGTCCTCGTCATAGCGGCAATGGACACGGGTACGGCAGTGGCCGAGCAAGACACCAGGCCCGTGGCAATGACGAAGATGGGGAGACAGAAAAAGCTCGCAAACTAGCGGCCATGCAGTCGGCGGCATCCGACATGGACCTAGACCGCGAAAAGCGCCTTGCTGCTCTGGAACAAGAGGAACGGGCGGCACAGGAAGCGGACGAGAGAGCGAGAGAGCGAGGAGGTGAACGCGGCTTTGTCAATGGGCTACACAAGCAGGCGGGCAAGCTTGGCTTGGGCGAGAGAATGGGACGGAATCGACAAGGATACCAGCGGGATGATGATTAGAAATGAATCAAGGGAGGGGATGGTCAAGATTGCATCAACCGGTTCCAGGGACTTGAGATGACAGAGGTGGGAGGTTGCTGGGCGAATGGCCGGCCACGGCTGCATGTATTATTATTATTGCGAGGGACCTTGGGCTGTGGAAGGAATGTTCTCCCGTTGTTGGGATGCGGATTGGTGCTGATTTGTTTGGTGCCAGGCTGCGTGTTTCAGTGAGTGACTTTATGGCTGGATTGTAGATAAATTAGACATCTGGTGGAAGTCGGTTCCGACATGTAAGCTAGCACACAGTCAACTGGTTAGAGTTTGCACGTCCAACATTGAATGACGAAAAGTGCCTGGCTTGGAAAACACGTGGCGGACCCTTGCGCTGAGGTACAGCGGCGCAGGGGATCAATAGAGCATTGACGGGTACTGGCACTGGGGCCTCTGGAGGTGAGCGCCAGTGCCCTCACGTGCTGTCTGGTGCTAGCACTCACTCAGTCAATAGCAGTTGAGCCCTCCAGTCAGCAGCAGCCAGGCAGCCAGGCAGCCAGGCAGCCACCAGACATGCAGCACTTGAGGGCTCAATCTTGAGAGTGGCCAGCCAGTGCAAGTGCTCTCAGTGCTGCAGCATTGGCGCCAGTCCAGGGCAGAGTTAACTCGAGCAAGCTTTGCCCCGGTGCATGTGGCGGCAGGCTACCACACTTTCCAAGTGAATGGTGCCGACGGCTGGATGTCTGGTCAATGACGGGCCCGGCAAATGAACATGGAACCCACTTGTGCGGGCTGCTGGCGCTCATGGTCATTTGCTGATGCATGGCATTAATCGTCCAAGTGCAACGGCTTGTGGCTGAATATCAACTCGACGGGCTGGGCGCTCCTTTGGTCATTCGCTAGGCGCATTCGTAGCTGGTTTCTCATGTTCCTCCTCGCATCTTGACATCCTTTACATTCTGGCATCCCGAGCCTCAACTCTCTCCTCTTCTCGTTCCCATCTCCATTCCCCAACGTCGAGTTCCGAGTTCCCTCGCCGCCGACACTCCCTTCCTTCTGCTCCTCCTCCGTGTCTCGTCTCCTTCGGCTGCCGATACCTTCGAGTCCGCCCTGTCTCGCACCTCCTGCGCCGCCAGCATCCTCACCTCCGCAAGAAGTCGCGCGCTGCCTCACCCGCCAATTCTGCCCTCTTCTCTGGTTCACGACATTGCCAATTGAACAACCCGCCCCATGATGCCTCTCTGCGGTGGATCCAAGACGGTTCAGCGCAAGCTGGTGCTGCTGTATGTGCTTACCCCATGGCCCCCATGACCGGCAACGCGAGGCAACCGAGTCGAGGCAAACGCTGGTGCCGACAAATGCTAACAGATCATTATGACAGAGGCGACGGTGCCTGCGGCAAGACGTCACTGCTCAATGTCTTTACAAGAGGGTACGTCTTGATACCTGACTCTCGATGCCCCTGCGAGCTCTGGTAATCACCATGAGGGCGAACCCGACGACTAACGCACACGCCTAGTTACTTTCCGACGGTATACGAGCCTACAGTCTTTGAAAACTACGTCCACGGTATGAGTTGCTCCCAGATCCATCCTTCCGTGCACACGCCACGCGGCGGTTGGTCGTTTTGTTTCGAGTCGCAAGTTTGCGCGCTGACGATTGCAAACAGACATCTTTGTAGACAATGTGCACATCGAGCTTTCGCTCTGGGATACCGCTGGCCAAGAAGAATTCGACCGATTGCGCTCGCTATCATATGGTAACGACCCCGTCTCGCCAGGATGACTTGCATCTCGGAAGTCGTCGTCGGAAGCCAACCCCCTCGACTAGACTAACATTCCTCCAGATGACACCGACCTGATTATGCTCTGCTACTCAGTCGACAGCAAGGATTCCCTCGAAAACGTTGAATCGAAATGGGTTGGAGAAATCACCGACAACTGCCCCGGCGTCAAGCTGGTCCTGGTCGCGCTCAAGTGCGACCTCCGCGAAGGCGGCGGTGACGACGAAGCCGACGAAGCCGCCGGGCCTGCCGACGGAAACGCCAACGCGGAGCGACCCAAGGGCCCCCTAATCGAGTACGACAAGGGCCTGGAGGTGGCCAAGCGAATAGGAGCCTCACGGTACCTCGAATGCTCGGCCATGAAGAACCGCGGCGTCAACGAGGCCTTTACCGAGGCGGCCCGTGTTGCCCTGAGCGTCAAGAAGGAGAGAGAGGAGAACAAGTGCACAGTAATGTGACGGGGCGAAACATGCGAGAGAGAATCCCGACCCCGTCAAAAAAAAACCCAAAAAAAACCAAAAAAACGCGCACCACGATCCAAATACCCCCAGGCGATTTCGTCTTTTTTCTCCAATTTCCACGCCGCTTTGTTTGTCTTCTCATGGCGGATATCAAACCCAGTTTTTCACAAAATTTATTTCGTTTTAAAACGTTGGTTCGACTTCAATATCCCCGCCGCTATCAGACTGCTTTTCGCTGTTGTTTTTTCTATGTTTTTTAACTCCATGGGATGCTATTTGTAACCGCTCATTTATGTATCCCCCATCTTTGTACATATCGCTGCGGTGGAACATGTATCACGGACGACACAGGACGTGAGACGGAGAGGATGGCTGGTATCTTTTTTCTCATATGTTTTTTATTAATTCCCCTATATCTGTTTTCTATTTCCCGTTTCTGGGTCAGATGGGTCACATTAGCTCTGGCGTACCTTGTGGGCTGTTAGCATGGAGGGATGGTGCGTTTGCATGGGCCGCCGGCTAGAAATACTGAATTTGTGTCATTCGTCCTTGCTGTGTCTGGCTGAGCCTGTTGATCCATGTGGCATCTCTTGGGTCTCGCTCTGGTGATTCCCCTTTGGAGCTCTTGTCGTGATGCCATGCGCCGGGTGTATCCGTGCTTGGTGACATGTCCCGGTCCACTGAGCGCCACGGTCCCTGTACTCCGTACTTTCCTGATGGAATCACGATTTTCTTTGAAGTACGGGTTCTGCCGCCATCTTCTTGGCCCTCTACGTAGTTCCCTCCCCGGCACTGGCCGTGGAAATATAGGTCCCGGGATACAACATTTGAACGCACTTGTTACGTACCTTGTCCTTGGGGGTTGGTTGTTGGCTGGGTCAGGGTGGGCGACAGCATCGATGTGCATACTACCCTGTAGCAACTTGACGCTTTGTGGTTGTTAATCAGCGCACCAGAGTTTCCTATGGACACCATCATGATTTATGATGCAACCTATCTTACAGATAGATCTGCAGGAACCGGTGCTGAAATAGAAAGGGTGGGTTTTCAAGCTTGGGCGATGATTCTCTTCGCGCTGGATTCACATCATCATATTTTACTTATTGCTACGCAAATCGTGTCTTGGCCGGCCTTCTTTTTTTTTTTCAACGTACGATACATTATTGCCGTAATACATTTTCACACATATCATTTACCGAGGTCAATTGTCTTTCATCTTTTGTTTGAAATGCCTCTATTCGGATCCGGCTACGACCACTCAGTTGTATGCCCCCGAGCACATGGCAAGGAAACGCAGGATCCTCCACCGGCGGAATGACGCTGTTCAAGACTACCGTTGACCTGTATCCAAGCAAACTACGCGCAAACACAGCCTATTCCAGCGCCGCGACGGCTTGGGCGAAGCTCGACGGTCCTTAGTAGGCGAATTCCAGGTATGATACTATGTGAGTTGTGATTTCCATGCAGGCGTTGCAAGAATGCAGTCGGGAGTCGCATTCCATGGTCATGATACGGAGTATGCTTGTACATGTCAATACCAAACGCAGTGACGACATCCATTGTGACCAAGATAGGTTTGCCTGTTTGGGTCTCACTTGGGTGCTTCCCAACACAGTCGCTGTCGGATGTGATGTTTTGCTGGAATGGATTTGTGCGGCGGGAGGCAAAAGGCGAGATTAGGGATTTGGCAGGCAAAGGTACTTGGCTATCGCGGGGACATCATACTACTGCCGCACTGTGGTACGAGAACTCAACAATGGTCTAAGACAAAGTGGTCCTCCAAGTCCAGGAACAATGTTTTGCTGTCTTGGCTCCAATCGACCGCGGGGGACCATGTTGCGGCCGCAATTCTGATTACTAGTACGGAGTACTACCAGACTGATTAGGATAAAGGCCAATGGATCGCCAAGAGAAACGGGCGCTTGGGGCGACAAGGAAAGTCCTTGCTTGAGCAATGGCGAGTTGACATGAATGATTAATTATTTCTGTCAGTGGGACGAAGCCAGTCGAGTTTGATATGCGGGTGGCACAGACCCCTCTCGGTAAAGCATCAGTCTTTTTAGCTGTGTCCGTCCGTGGCTTCCTCGAGCTGTCGATCCGGCATTCTCTGGCACCAGTCAGTTTGCCTGATGAGTGATGGTTGGTCGTCGACTTTCAAACCCCTGACGCTAATGCGCCAAGGCCGGGGCCAGAAGCCGCCATGATCCAGATATTATCTTGTGATACCGTACCTGAGCGCCCAGGGAAAAAAGGGGATAACAATTCATTACTAGTATTCTACTCCGTACCAGACGGTCAATGGAGCCATGCAACCATGTTACGCGATCTGGTGGGTGGATGCACCTTTGCGGCGGCTAGATTGGTGGATTCAACGTTGGCTGCAATCGCTCCTTCCTGCTTTCCGCTGCCATTCGTTGCGGCAAGCACCAAGACTGGAGGCATCCGCCTGCCTCTGCCCCTGAGCCAGCCACCAACCAGTTGGAACCACATCGACGCATTCTGTCTCACGACAAAAGCCCACGTCCAGGGAATTTCAACATGGGTCTGGTCCAGCTCTGGCCGACTCCAGTGTCACCCCCTGACGCCACGGGTAAATTGCTCCTAGAATGGCAATGGGCATTGTTCGTTGGCACGATACCACACCGCCCCCCGTTTGCGAGCTGCCCCAGCGGCCAAATGCGAAATACCATATGCCGCGTCTCTTGTGACATTTCCTGACTGCAACCAGCCTCGCCTCACCATGAAGGCTTGTTGACTCTGACCTTGCTGTTGCTATCGCCGCTCCTTCACCATCATTTGTCTATTGACAACGTCCACTCCTTTGCCTCCGGGCCTCCATCTGACGTTCCTTACACAACACGCTTCACGCCCTTCTCAACTGGGCCAGATTCATACGACAGCGCTGTCACGAATTGCCCTTCCACTCCTTCTCTTGACCAAACACGTCTGCGTCTGCGTGTCTAATCCCAATTGACCTGCGTTCGAGCATTAGATTCTATCACTTCTTGCCATAGCACAACACTATAAACCTCTGCTGGAACAGAGGAAGACGACTACTAAACGACAACACCATTCATCGACGAGTTGCTCAAGAGCATTGGTGTATTTTGAGCCATTACTCCCCGCGAGGCACACACACACACACACGTCATAAGAGTCCATCATAGACGACAATATGCTCTACAATTCAATTGTTGCCGCAACGGCCCTTTTGGGCCTGGCGGCTGCTCAGGTTCATACTGATTGCAATCCCATGGAACGCGATTGTCCAGCAAATCCAGCATTCGGGACCGATCATAATTTCAATTTCAACATCACCCCGAGTAGCGACCTCTGGGAAACCACTGCCGGTACTGTGTCATACGATGCCAAAACTGGTGCCGCCTTCACCATCAACAAACAAGGTGACTCGCCAACTATACGCACCAAATTCTACTTCTTTTTTGGCCGCACTGAGATCCACCTCAAGGTCGCGCCTGGCCGAGGCATCGTCAGCTCCATGATGTGGCTTAGCGATGACCTCGACGAGGTTGATTGGGAGTTTCTGGGCTCCAACAAGACCTTCGCCACAACCAACTATTTTGGCAAGGGCCGCCAGGATTTTAAGAACGGCGGTTCTCACCCCATGACCGGCATGCAGGACGACTATCACAACTACACCACCGTATGGACCAAGGATTCTATCGAGTGGTTCATCGACGGCAACCATGTCCGCACCCTGAATTCCAAAGATGCCAACAACACCCACAACTATCCTCAGACACCCATGCGTATGAGCGTTGGTATCTGGGCCGGCGGCGACCCGTCGCTTCCCGAGGGAACTCGCCAGTGGGCCGGCGGCGATACAGACTATGCCAATGGGCCTTACACCATGTATCTCAAGAGCGCCCAGGTTACCGATTACAGCAGCGGCAAGGAATATACTTATGGCGATCGCTCCGGCAGCTGGGAAAGCATCAAGATTGAGAGTGGCAACTCCACCGCTTTTGACGCGTTGAACAAGCAGCCCGACAAGTCTACGAGCGAAAAATGGAACGACCTTCCCACGGGAGCCAAGGCTGGAGTGTATGCTGGAGGCGCTGCGGTCGGTGCCCTCGCCCTGGGGAGTCTGCTTTGGTACTATATCCGACAGCGCCGCATTGGAGCCGCAGAGGCCAAGGCTGCAGCCCTACGTGAGGAAGAGGACCAACGCGAGAACGCACGATTCCTCAAGGATGGCATCAATCCCGACGGTTTCACCGACCATGGCCAAGAGTACAATGCCAGGGAGCTTCGTGCCGGTGGCATGGCCGACGAAAACTCTTACCACGTTCCCGAATCGAGTCCCTTTGACGGCCCCTTTGATGAAAAGTCTCGCCTCGGAAGCAGCGCAAGCAACGTGAGCACCCTCGTTGGTGCTGCTGGTGCTGGCGCTGTGGCTGGCGGAGCCATGGGAGCTGCAGGAGCCATGCGAGGCCAGCCCGGCCAAACAGCCAGCCCTGCCCCTTCTAATCATGGTTTTGATTTTGGTGTTCCTCCCAGCCCTGGTCATCCATCACGGTCTCCGAGCCCCGGAATGCCTCCCGGCTCCCCTCGTCAGCACCAGATGCGTAGCGGCTCAGCTCCCGACCCATACTCAAGAATGGGATCTCCTGGCCCCCATCAGCAAGGTTATGGACTGCAGAGAATGCAAAGTCCAGGAGCCATGGGGCCCCAAAGAAGCTTTACCGACAACCAACAGCCAGGCTACGGATACCGGGGGCCTGCGTCACCTGGAGGAAACAATGGCTGGTAGAAGGGGACCTAGTGCTTTTAACGACGACAAGCCAAGCCGAAACGTGGTTGCTTTCATCAGGCCAGTCTGATACTTTGGGTACAAGGGCAAATTTTGTGTGTGTTTGTATGCTTTGTTGTAATTTCTCACCAGTTTCTTTTCATCACCGCCCTTTTGTCCTTGCAGGCGGAGTTGGCCATTTTCTATAGGCGTCAACGGCGGTATTTCAACCTCGACTGGTGGCCGAGGCCACTTGTCGTGCGGCAGATAGACATTGGATCAAAAGATCAAAATATACCTATTTGTTCAGTTTTAAGTGCAGTTTCGAACTCTTTGGTGGCGGCGTTTTTTGCCTTTATTCTTTTGCGACATGTTTTGCCGTTCTTTGTCCAATTTGCTACAGCAGTTGTCTCGTCACGTCAAAGACGGCCAGCCACTTGACCCGTCGTGGATTGAGCTGAACAAGGACAATGACTGTGACTGAATGATGGCATCATGTGGCAGTTTATTTCAAAAGTATAGAAATGCGCCCCGGTCCGCGAGAAATAGCTCCGACGTCTGTCAACTCGCCCACCATTCATGCTTTACTCGCGCAAGCTCATAATCCCTACTATTTTGCCAATCCGACAACCTTGTCTCTCTACATTTCTTGCTCTTGGGCAATAACAAACAAACCGTTACCGAGTTTCTCGCCAACGCCGACGTCGTCATGGATCCCAAGCCCACCGAAGCGCGTGCCGGCAAGAGATTAGCCCAGTGCGCCAAGAAGGTGGCGATAGTGAGCAAGTTTGGGAGCAAATTCCAAGAAAACAGCTCAGAGGGGCAGTCGGCGACGCCCCCGTCTTCAGAGACGACTACTGCGAGACCCGGCTCGCAAAAATGATGCTTCTGCCGATCAAGATTCTGCGATGTCACCTGCATTATGTCCAGGTTGGTTGGGGCTGGACCCGAGTCAATCGACGCCTTTCGCTTTCGGGCCCGTGCCCGTGTTGGAATGGAGAATGGAGTGCAAGTGCCGCCGGGGCACGGCATGTTCCTGTCGCTACTTTTGGTTTTTGGATTTCATTCATTCGTTTATTGGTGTTTTATCTTCGACGGTCGTTGGATGCATCGACTGCGGAGGAAGACGGATTTCTGCTGGGGGCTGGGTGCTGGCTTGATGGGGTCCTGGTTGGATTTCCACTTGTCTGCTGGCAAATGTGACTGTCTTTACTGAGCGCTACTCTCGTTAAATACATGGCTAGATTACGATGCTGCAGCCTTTTTTTGAGATTTCGTGTTTTGCGCAGCATGTGCAGATTGATATGGCGCAGGCTGTTGGGAGTTTTGGCGTCGGCGTAGCTGGCTTGTTGCCATTCTGCACGAGTAACAGTCTGATCGGCATCACTCGTCTGGCTTCTCCTCATGGTCAATGGCTATTCCCAAGCCTGATTGAATTACCTGTAAGGCGTCTTCTTCTGTCTTGTGTCGTCTCACCGCCGTGGAAATGGGTGAGCGTCGTTGCCCCAACTCCCAACGACCACCCTTCATTCGCACCGTCGACAGGGGTAAAAATTGCTGAGCGGCGGTGGTAATGAGATGAATCTGGTGAATAGACTGTCGTACAATGGTGGACAAAAGCGTCAAGCACGTGATTCGGATGGATGGCCGACAAGGAAGATGCCCGTAGGGTGAGACGAGTTTGGACGACGGTTCGATCTATGGAGTACCGGCACCAACCTTCTTTCTTGCGGGGGCCCCCTCGTCTCGAATTGATGAGTTGCGAATAATCTCCGGTTGGTTCTCTTGTGGTCTCAGACAAACTTTGACTTTGCCTTTGTGGCACGTGGCGCTGGAATTGTCCTCAGCCTCGGATCTGTGGCTACGGAGATTGACTTTTGGTCTTTTAGAGTGTGTATACCCCGTGATTGAACGCCCGGGTGCCATGACGAATCGAGTTATTGGATCTGGATCTGCATTGTTTGCTGTCTGACGGGAGCATCGCATCTGAAACACGGCATGCCGGGGGATCAGCGCAGAGCCTCAACCGAATCGAGCATTTGACATGGGTCTCTTCCAGGTTGCATCCCTCCGACACAATTTGCATCACGACAAGACGACAGACACTCGGCTAGGCAAAGTACTCAACGCAGAGTTTGTGCCGAGCAAACAGCCCCCAAACCGATGGCATCAACTGTCTTCTCGCTGCGCCACGTTCCACTGGTGACAGGTGAAACCTCCAGACTCACACCGTCTCACCCCAATCTGCAAACGGCCGCACGCCACGCACCACTCGACTCAACTACGTCACTGACAACACCCTGATTTACCAAGCCATGCGCCGAAACGCAAACTCAGTCAAGTCAAGATCCATTGCAATCTAGTACCCGAAATCCCGGGCCACGAAACGCTACAATGACCGTCGTCCTACCTAGGCTTGCTTCATCGTGCGTAGTACACGCATCGCACAATGCTCAGTACCAAGTACACAACATGTTCCTGCATCTCGACACAAAAACCCAATGTAGTCACCCATTACATGAGGGTTTCATCTGCCGAAGCTGTCCAACAAATCCAGAGACATCCATCCGTATGCCAACTCCCAGAGCGGACAGAGAAACAGCTCACCACCAACATCCATCAACCCTCCCTACACTCCCTCAACCCCCTCCTCTGCCTCCCATCACAATCAAAATTCCCGTCGTCCAGCCACGCCTCGAATCCCCTCTTGACGCGCGCCCACTCCCCATCCGTCATACTAAACCACGCCGTGTCTCTCTCGCGGCCCTTGACAACCATGTGCTTCCTAAACACGCCCTCAAACGTGAACCCCAGCCTCTCGGCGGCCCTCAGACTCGCCTCATTCAGCCTGTTGGCCTTCCACTCGACGCGCAGGTAGCCCAGGTCCTCAAACGCATGCCGGATGAGCAGGTAAAACGCCTCGGTGGCCGACCGCGTCCGCTGCAGCGCCGCGCCCAGCACCACGCCGCCAATCTCAAGGCGCCGGTGCCCCGGCTCCACGGCCAGGTAGCACATGATGCCCGCGGGCTCGGGCTCGGGCTCGGGCTCGCGCGCACCGCTCGCCGCCGGCCCAGACAGCACCGCGTAGTAGAGCCTGTCCGGGGCCGTGTCGCCGCTCCATGCCTCAATGTCCCGCTGGCACTCGGCGAGCGTGGCAAAGCCCCCCGTCAGCATGTACGTCCAGCGCGCGCGGTTCTCCGGCCCGCCCAGGTTCTTGTACAGGCCGGCGGCGTGGCCTGCTTCGAGCGGCACGAGCGACGTTGTCTGGCCGTGGAGCGCCTCGTGAGGCGGGCGCATGGCCTCGCGCGGCGATACCAATGGTCCGACTGGCAGTGACATGCTGGCTCTGATTCTGTGGCTCTCTGACTGACTCTTTGCTTCCCCCGTGTGAGAGAAGAGAAAAAAAAAAGGATGAATGTTTTGCTGGTTTCTAGTGGTTTCGGTTCCGATCCCGCTGCAAGTGCTGACTCCCATGACCGGCATCGGTGCCAAAGGGCGCGGAACCATGCTTTCTTGGGCTAAATGGACAGAGAGCCCCTCCATCTTAATGACAACATGACAGGAAAATCTTGGTCCAGCAAAATCGCTTACTGCCCAATGACACAAACCTCGTACAAATGCTCCAAATTCTAATTTAATGCCGATTCTATCATGATTGCTACAAGCCACCGCAGTGGCACATGCTCTCGCCTTGTACTCTTTCCCGCATTACATCACACGCCATCCTTCACCTTCGACGAATGCAGACCCAACTATGTACTCAACAATCCCCTTGACGCCAAATCAAAATAACCAATACAAGTCTTCGCTGAGAAATGCCAGTTTCATCATCTGGACATGGCGCGTCTGCGTGCTGTTCCGCCAGGAGCAGCATAATGTCTCATCGTCTTGCAAAAAAATCCATCAAAAAATCTGCTCCATGTTTGTGTATACGTAATAAAATGGTTTGGCTTGTCGCGACCGGCCGCAACAGACACCCGTACTGGCCACCGCTAAATCGTCCGGTTTCTGCGCCTCTGACGACAGCTTTCCTCCCATTTTTAAAATATAAAGGAAACCACAAAAATCAGAGTCGTATAAAGGGTCGACGTGGTCAACTCAAACTCGAACCATGCAGCCTGTCCACCAAAAGCAATCTTCTTGCTTTTAGGCGTAGGGTGAGCAACCATGGTCTTAGGGTCGCGGTCGAGTAGTTGCTCGCGCTCGGGCATCTGCGGCGGGTCAATGGCGTAAGCGACTGGAGTCCACAGAGAGCTACAGATGAAGATGAAAGTCAACGGCGGCCAGAATGCGTGCGTCACCAGGCAGAGCAAGAGCGAACGAGTGCTGTCTGTGCGAACGAAGCATCGGTATGAGGTCAGTACCACGCCCACCAGTGTGAAGTAAACAAAGACCAAGTGGAATATTCCCATGTAGTTGATGAGAATGGTCCAGACGCGGCGAAACATATTCTTCTTGAGTGCGGGATCACGCTCGTTCAGAGCCGAAGACAAAGAACCCGTGGGCTTGAAAGCTTGCACCTGACCTCCCAGCCACTTGGGTAGCATGAAGGAGCGAATGAGGCACAGAGCAATGTACGGCGACATCCAAAGCTGGTATCGGGAACCACGCTGGCCCGTGTGGTAGCCGGCAGGGATGAAGAGAACAAACTCGCACAGGCGGTTGCTGATAGTTGAAGCGAAGCAAGCACGAATGAGCCAACGGAGCTGTTCTTCAGAAGCGTAGGCAACCAAGGGTTTGCCCATGACCAGGATAATGGGTATGGCAAACAGGGAAATCGAGATAAGAATAGTGTACAAGCTGAGCACGGCGTAGAGGAACCCGGAGAATCGTTGAGCAAATGTCATCTGCCGAATCTTCTCACCCCATAAGCAGAATTTAAGCTTGAAGGCTGTGTCCACAGTTCCAATGGCCCAGCGGGTGCGCTGCTTCAAGTGACTACCAAAATCTTCGGGTACGGTACCAAACTGAAGGGGTTCGTGAATAAAGGCAGTTTTCCAGCCCTTGCCGAGCATCAGAGTGGAAGTAGCAACATCTTCAGCCAATGATCCGAGAGGAAAGTTGCCAATTTCATCGAGCGCTTCACGTCGCACAACATAACCGGAGCCGGTGCACCAGGCGACACCAAGCGCGTCCTTGATAGGTTCGATGACATGAACAAAGAAGTCCAGACTCTGAGAGAGCGGGTCGGATGGGGGTGTGTTGTAGAACAGCTGGGGAGGGCATGCAAGAGCCATCTTGTTGTCAATGAGGAGGTGCGGGAGAATAGCCCGGAGCCAGTCACGTTCGGGAATCTGCATCTTGGTTAGACTGCTATGCACAGGAGGAAAAGCGGCAAATAATCAACCCAAACGTACCATGTCGGCGTCCAAGGCTGCCATGTACTGCCCAGCACCACCAGGAAGCAGGTGAGTTTGCTCGAGACCGTAATTCAGATTCCCAGCTTTGAAGTGGTGGGGTTGTCCGGGAACTTTCACACGAGCCATGTAGTAGACGTTGGGGTAGGACATGCCTAGCCGGGTAACGGCGGCCTCCAGAGTCTCTGACTTGCCGTCATCCAAGACAATGACACGAAACTTATCGTAAGGGTAGTCGACATCGCATGCGCCTCGAACAGTGTCCATTACAAGGTCATCGTCCTCGCCGCAGCAAGTAACAAAGACGTCGACGGTAGGGACATCGTAACCTCTCAACCGCAGCTTGGGTCTATATCGCTTCTTCATTGACATCATGGTCCAACTATTATGCATCAGAGAAGGAATGGCGACAGCGATTTCCACAGCGATAAAGATCCAAGCGGCCGAGTAGGTCGTCTCAAACGCGTTCTGGGCCCAAACAACGCATGCGATACGCAGAGCCAAATAAGCTACGTAGAAGCCAGTGTTGGCGAAGGTCAAGAGGGGAACCAGTCTGAATAAATGCCGTCTCCAGCCTCTCCAGATGTCGCTATCATCTCGTTTGTGCACGATATCAATGCTCTCACGATCAACCCAGTCCTTACCTCCAGCTGGTGGCTGAGCTTGCTTAAGGAGTCCAGTGAGGCTAATGTGACTTTGGTTCTGTTTGTCCATTTAATTAGTACACAATAGGCAAAAATAGGAGAAGGAAAAAAAAATGCAGAGCTGTGGTTTCTTACCATGGGCGTTGACGGGCCAGAGTCATTGTGAAATGGAACGCTATACCGAGGTGCACCAGTCGAATCGACCGGTGTCTGCTGTCCAGTCCGCCATGAGCGAACGCTAGATCTGGATTCAGCACTGTCCACTAGTGTCTGAGATTCTGAACGACCTGCAATTGAAGGCGGCCAGCCTGGCGAGGGTGATGCAAATTCATCGGGATAAAACGAATTCGGCTGTGAATAAGCGTTTGATGCTGGGCCTCTGGGGGTACCTCGGGCGGGTCTAGGGGGAAACTCTTCTATGGAAGGTTCTTGTTGCTCGTAGGGATGATATTGGTCACGGCGCTGGAAAGTTCCTATCTCCAACATTTCCTCCTCCTCTGCGTAGCCTTTCATGATTGCGACGGCCTAGAGAACAAGACGTTCGAAATATATCCAAACAGTTGCCTCACTGGAGTCTTGACAGTCTTGACCGAAATGCTCCGACTTGCCGATTTCCAAGTCAAGGAGCCAAAAAAGAGTGAATCCACAGCTTGGGGATGTAGCAGGTGAACCAGACGAGAGTCAGCGAGCGATGTTGATCGGCGTCAGCTGATCGGGGACGTTGAATGCGGTGAGACAAGACAGGCCAGGACTATTGTCTTCTTCTTTTGATCTTGTTGTTCTCCTGTGTGATGGATTAAGTAATTAATAATTGGAAAAATGACGGATAAGATCGCGGTGGCAGAGGTGAACTGTTTAGGGTCGTCGTCGTTTGCTGGGCCAAATCGACGTGCGTGTGAAGCGGCACGGTTTGGGCGGTTCACTGATTTCGAGAAACGAACGGGACGGCGGGAAACGAGAACTTGTACAACCACCCTGAGCGCGAAGCTGACGAGTTAAAACACAAAAACGAATGAACAGAGGTTATGTTATGACTGTTGAAAACAACGCTGCGATGGGGATGATCACCCAGGTGCTTGGAGGAGGATGAGAAAGAAGGCAAGGGTCGAGTGATACGAGGAAGAATAAAAAAGAGAACTAGTACTACTAGTACGTTGGTACTTGGCGCGGACGGAGTGCGGGCTGCAGACTAGGAGCCGCGGGAAGGAACGACACAACAGTTTGGCTTCTAAACTTGGCTGGTATTAACGCATGGACAGGTTTGCCTCCCGAGCTGCGGTTGTTGCTTGTTTTTTGCATCCCGGACAGGCAGACGCAGAGAGCACTCGGTACAGACTACGGAGTAAATAGGTCATGCACTCTTGATTGTAGAAGTACTCGGTACATGCATGTGTACAGATGCAGGGTGATGAGCACAGCTGCGCATCTCTCTCACGGCAGGAGGTTGACAAGCTGATTTGCCCAACGCTCCTGCCTCTGCACTGTCTCCTATTATTGTACAATTCAATGTTCTCCATCAGGGAGGAGTGGTCCTTGACCCCGTCCTGCTCCAGGCGGCTGTGCCTGAATGAATTTGCCCGGAGCGTATTGAGGTGGGGATGGCTCCAGTGACGGACTGGATGCTCAATTTTGGACGCTTGCAGGCAAAAACCCAAACAGAGCGCTGTACATTACTACAACAATGTACTTCTCCATCCATTCATCCATACCGAGTTCACGAAGGGACAAACAACCAAAAAAAAATGGCTCGTGTGGAGAAGGGGGGGGGTGATGAGGGATGGGGGGGGGGTGGGGGGGGGGTTGTGTTCACCGAGGACCCCCACTTAGGGGCGTGTGCTTTTATCCACTGCAGCCGGGCTGGTAATTGAAGTGATCTCAGTCAACATTGAAACTTCGGCCGTTAAGCCAGGTGCTGCCTCAAGGCTTCTGGCTGCCTCAGTGACCGTTTGCCTGCTCCGTACCGAGCTGAGCCGCCGCCTCATGTGCTGAACGCTCCATGCTTCCATTCCGGCTTCTAATTAGTAATTGTTCTGGGTCAGCTTGCCTGACAACCCAACTCCTCCGTACTTGACAATGAACCATTACATCCTCAGTGTTGTGTTATGCATACATTTGACATATTTACAATGCGATACAATACAACAACAAACTGATATAATACGTGCAAAACAGTGTCATGTTGGGACGAGCACGGGCCTCCCAAACGCGAAACCATGAGACTTTACTCCGTAAGGCCCCAGGACTCCAAGACCAGGGCGTCGTGGGTTTCAAGCATACTTTCTTTGCTAAATGCAAATCTTATCAATGACATGGTGGCGCGTTGAAATTGCTTTGCTGCGAGATACCGGAAGCTTCTGTTTACACGGTAATGGTAATCAGGCGTTACTGCGATGGTGTCAGGTGCATCATCATGCCACGTGGATGGGGAAAGTCGTATTACCGTTGTCTTTGTTGCCTCCCATGAAGTTCCCAACCAACCAACCGACTTGGTACATATTGTGATGGCAAGTCACCCACTCACTACCTGTGTCCAACACGAGCGTTGACGTGTTTCGATTTGCACTGTGTTGCTGGGGCCACGAGTTCGTCCATTGTCGGCGTGACAGTGTGAAAAGGAATTGACGAATGAATGGAGTGCAGGAGCAGAGAGTCATCCAACTGCAGCCATTTGGTGCCTTGCATCTTGGCCTGTCAGTGCATTGGCTTCAATTTGCGACCTGAAGCTTCGAGCCTAGTAAAGTCAATGCCCCAGAAACACCGGTAGGTTTCTATTATGACGCAAAATGGGGGCCAAGCATACCAGAGTACAATAGAGTTTTGCCGTTGGGTTTGCTTGAGCTCGCATCATGTTCATATAGCACGCGCCGCGCCATTGGTTAGCCGATGATGTTTCGCCTTTTCATTGTGTACATATGTACAATACATCCATCATACTTCGTTATTGATGGGATGACAGATTTCGGGGCGTTCAAGTCACCTAGGTGAATAAGCCTTTCTTTGATGCGCCGTCAATATACTCCATGTGACGGCCATTGCACACAACCCGGCCAGTCTCATTTCTGTCTCGCAACTCGCAACTCAGACCGTGACCTCACAGGGATCGAAAGAGCGCAAGAGCGCACATGCAGTGCTTTACCTGAATAGCGCCCATGCCCCCCCAACAAATGTTATCTTTGTCGTCTCTTGAAATCTCCACCCGTCGATCCGATCCGGCGAACGCGACCTCCAGTGGTATGAACGAATTTCGCTACCTTCTTGCCACACCCGTCAGCCAAGCCGCCTCCCTTCACCTCTGCTCTATTTTGATCTTGCACCTGCAACGTTGCGAGTTGCTCACGGCATGCTGTGATACCGGCGCCGGGAGCTGAAGTCCCTTCCAGGATTTCGGTTGAGCCGGGCGGTTCAAGCTGTGACAATGGCGCCGGCGCTTCCATTAAGTGGCCCAGAGTGGCACTTCCATCCCCTCATCCATACCATACTCCTGCTTGGCCCCACCAGGCTATCCGCAAGCATTTTTTGCCTCTTGACGAGTGAGGGCCCCCTGCCTAGTGGCCAGTTGCCGAATATTAATTAATGGCTCACTCGCTCGGATCCTCAAAGGCCGGCCAGCCAGCCCTGGAGACGGGCCAGTCTGTTGCTCACATTGGCTAGCAGGTTGCGGCTACTCGTCTGTGGCCGTAGTGGCAGTTGGAACGGGGATACTGGCGCTGCCCTGGCGTCGCCATGAAAGCTTCTCCTTTTCTATCCGCCTGGTGGCGTGTCCGCTCGCGTTTCAACGACAAGCCTCTGCTCTGGACCAGGACAGTCTCAAGTAACCGACTGAGTACGATTAATTTCATGATGAAGAAGAGCTCCATTCATCACACACCTGTCCCGCAAATACGGCTTGCTGTGGCCCACGGTTGGCTATTGAGCCCTGCTAGTTTGAGATGCCCAAGGCCTGTCTGTCCACACCATGTAATCGGCCTATCAACGCGGTTCTCTGAGCGTGGAAATCGCCAGCATGCGGAAGCTGTTTCGGCATCGTGCCATGTGGGCATTTTAGGCGCTTGCCGCTCAGCACACCGATCCTCGTGTCGTGCGTCCCGGCATATTCGTCTTTCTTCGGTCCCTATGCTAAATCGGTCAAGTCTTATCATCCCTAGCATGGCTCGGAATGGACAATAGTTTGCGTGCTCGGGGCTTTAGGCATTCTGCTAGTGCCACGGCATACAGGCACACTGTCGTCATCCACGTTGTTGCTGGAACTTCCGCCATGAGGTCTCTAATAGAGTCTGGTCCGTTGTTCCAGGGTTTATTGTATGTACTCCGTACAATCGGAATTGAGTAGCAACGTCTCATGTCTTACCGCCGCCACTGTCTTGCAGGTAGTACTAGAGGTAGTACTAGAGAATAATAAAGCAAGTCTTTAAGTTGGGTTGATTGCAAGGGGGGCCAAGTGCCCACTGTAAATAAGATTGGCCAAACTCATTTTTTCTTCTTTATCTTTGGGTGGACATGCATAATCGGCCAGGCTCAGTGCTCATTCATGTCTCTTTGAGCCCAGTCAGCTTTGCCAGGATGCAGACCCATTCCATGTGAGCAGAGGTGAGATAACTCACCGCGCAATAAAGTCGACCTGTCCAAAATAGAAGGGGCGGAAGCGGGAGCCTGGTTTGAAATTTTTCGTGTTGAAGCCTGCGCCGCCGTCAAGTCGGTCACGTTCCCAAGCAAAATTTTGCTGGAATACGGAGCACGCCACGCTCCTTCCCTATCCGTCAAACACATTCAGGCTGCCAGGCACACGAGGGCATTGGATGCCTTGTCCAGACCAAGATGCAGGCTGTGCATACGTTCGCCAGCAGCGAGCGTGTCGGCGTGTCAACGGGTCAAGTGGTGTCTGGTGTGTACTCGTTACAGTAATGTCAATGTGCATATGTCCGTGTGTGTGTGTGTGTTGTGTGTGAGTCCGTGGGCCAGAGAAGGTCTCGCGGACCCGGCCATTCGACTGGCACGGGCGGCATGCGTCGCAGCCCAAGCGCCATCTGCGATACGATTCTGCCCCTCTTCTTTTCCTCTTTAGCCTCTATAGCCCTGCTTAGCGCCCCCCTTTGCACAATCTGTTCCTCCAATCCATCCTAGCCAACTGGTTGGCCATGCCCCTGTGCCCCCGAGATGTGCGAACTGGCCGCCATGAATGGATCTGATTGGCCTTTTGGCTTCACCCTCAGGCGTCGGCAGCGTCGGTTAGACGGCACACAGTAGGCAGTTAATACGCACTTTGTGCCCATTGCCAGTCACTAACAGGCCAACTGGGAGGGGGATGGTCTTGTTCTGTTGTTCTGCAGTTTCTCCCTGTTTCCTTGAGGGCTGTTGCATCCCGTCTCGGCCCATCTCGCGCTCAGCCACCATGTACGGAGTACATATGTATGCCTCCTTTGGTGCCGGACGGTATGCGCTCAGGGTTCTAAGCCCTGAAAATGGTGCAAGCTGTGTCAGAAAAAGGATGCTCTGGGTCCTTTGCGAATATGTACGCAGTCCCATGATGGCTGGGGGAATAATCTGCACTGCGCCATCCTTCAAGCATTGTCTGGCTACTGTCTACCTTGTACCGAGTAATTGCCGACAGGACATTCTACCCAGGCACTTGTCGCGCTGCCATGTACATACAGTGCCAGGTTCTGGATTATACTGAGCCGGCGCCTTCAATGATTGATTGCACCAATAACAACCAATAGCTGACCTGGACTGATTACCTATTCCGGTAGGGGTCTAGAGCGGCACTACAGTACATAGAACCAGGGCGCGATGCGCTGTAGTCGAAGCTCAGGGGGACCAGACCGGTTGACGTTTTTCTCGAGCGATGAACCCGAGCTGGACCCACCATTCGCGCCAGACATTCTTTGGACCGATGTTCAAGGTTCATCGGCATCAGTTCATAAGGCACCCCGTCTCTTGGTTCAGAGTGACAGAGCAAGGGGTTAGTTCGTTTGCCCATTGATTTGGGCTGTGCTGTGCCATTTGCATTGAGAACAAATATATGAATAAATGAGCAGTTCTTCAACGGGCTCCCTCCCGGGTTCATGGCTCCAGGACAGTGGGCGGACGGGGCCAATACGGAGTATTAGCTGATATGAACGGGACAGATTGATTGCTCCCTATATTAGTTATTACGGAGCCAAATTCTCTGAAGCCCTCGCGGATACCCACTCAGCCGGCCCGGATCAGCAACTACTAGGGCCCTCCAGGTCACTCGTTTGTCTTGAAAGCCCCAGCATCAATTGATGTCAGGTCTTTTGTAGCTGCGGATGCTTGACTGGCTGGACTGGGGACCGACGCCACTGGGCTGGTGGGCGACTGGGCGGGCAGTGCTTGCAAGATCGCAGGGTCTGATGCTATTTTTTCCTTATTATTTTTATTTCCCATCTGCTCGTCGCGTGTCGCCAAGACTTCCGAGTTTGCTGATCAAAACAAACGGTCGGAGCTGTGTGCATGCCCCCCGCCTGATGCTCCGCGGCGCGGAGAAAAGAATACATACTCGCCAACTATTGTAGTCATAGTCAAATGGCAAGTTGTCAATAGGATCAGTCGCTGTTGTGTCACTGCGTGTCAGTTGATTGTGTCAATTCAGCAACCTTTAATGT
Source organism: Metarhizium guizhouense ARSEF 977 (assembly GCA_000814955.1). Lineage (NCBI taxonomy): Eukaryota > Fungi > Ascomycota > Sordariomycetes > Hypocreales > Clavicipitaceae > Metarhizium > Metarhizium guizhouense. The sequence continues at coordinate 80,008 of AZNH01000066.1, read as the reverse complement.
CAATGGGCACGCGCTTTGGTAAGTGCAAAGTCAAGCCAAGTCTCAATGAGCAAGCGGGCCACAGGGAGGCGCCGCATCCGCACATGGCCTGGGCTCTGTTGGCCCGTCTGAGCCAGGCCCGTCTGAGCCCAGATGTCGCCAGTGGCCAGTCCGGACATCTGGATGCCCCCAGTCTCCATGTCGGCGCCGACCGGCCCAGTGCGCACCCCTCCCCCCCAAGCGCCCCCCAGTTGCCACAATACCAGACCACAGTGCACCAGACCGAACATTGAATTCAGTTACAAATGACCGTTCAGTGTCTACCGGCATCTCCTCAAAATCAATGGCAAGTTTGCCGGGCTACATGTACATGCTGGGGCCCCTGCATGCTATTGTCTGGTCCCAGTGCCCGCTATTGCCCTGCTGTCGCCCGCTGTAACTGCGCTGCCGCCCGTGCACACCACCCGCCCAAGTGCCTGTAAGTGCCAGTAGCCCCAGGCGGCCAGCTGCTCCCGTCTTCTCACCACCTGATCCCGTCTGGCCGGTTCGTTTCGTTTCTTCATCCCGTCCATCATATCCGTATCTTTTATTTTATCTTCCACGCTCACTTCGCCCCTCGCCGCCTTGCACACCCTCCTCCCGCGACCTCTCTCGCTTGTCCTGTGCTTTAGACTCTCGCTCCTCGCCGAATTCCAACAGTCTGGCGCGCCGTTCGCTTCGCTCGTTGTCGTTGGCGCCGTTGTGAGCGACAACAAGCCCGTTTGTCTCCCACAGAAACTCGACGATACCGAAACACTCGACATTCCACGGCCTCGCGAGCTTCTCCGCCTCCTTCGCTCTCCCGGCGACTCGCCTTCGCCGTCCTCTCGCTTTCCATCGTATTCTCTGCCCGTCATTATATACGACAGCCATGCTTAGATGGCTTGTAAGTGCCGTCTTCTTGGCGCTGCCAATCGCTACCACTATCGGCGTCCTGCTTGGCATGCAGGCATATAACCATGCAAATGGCCAACCGCCTCCATTCTCAGGCGGTGATGATGGCAATGGTCTGCCTGGAATAGGTACTCCCAAGGGCAAGGATACTGTCGAGATAAAGTGTGACCAAGCCTTTGGTTTCGACCCCAAGTCCAAGGGCCAGAATTTCATCTGTGAGTCCCTCGATATACATGCACAAATTGCGCTACATTTTCTCTTCTTCTCCGTCTTTGCTTTGGTGCTGTCCCCCAACATCAGCCCAAAATGCCAATATTTGACCTTGACTGCTGACAATCTTCTCCCACAAGTGAATCCTAACCCTTGGGGTTGGAAAAAGGGCGAGGAAGGAGCACTCTGCATGTTGGTCAACTTCAACGGAAATCGAACGTATGCCACCGAATTCTCAGCGCCCGTCTTCAATGCTACCTGGCAGTATCCCCGAGTTACGGGCAGCGGAAACAACGTGCATGCCTTCCCCAACGCAAAAGTCGATAGCAAAAACTTCCCTGTCCAGATCGGTTCCGTCTCCAAATTCGAGTTTGATGTTGAATGGTCCTTGTCGCTCAAGAATGACACACGTGAAGAGGTTACCGATGCCGATGTTAAAGCAAACCAGATCAATGCCAACGTGGCCATCGATATGTTTATGGACAAGGACAGCACAAAGGCCGAAGACAGTGGGAAGGCCGGCTTTGAAGTGATGGTGTGGTTTGCCGATTTTGGTACAGATGCTTGGCCTCTGGGCAAGAAGAATACACCCGACAAAGGCTTGGTCAAAAGCCAGACCCTTGAGGGCGTGGAATTGTAAGTTGGCGTCGATTTCGTTTTCTGTTGACAAGAAATGGCCGAGCTGACTGTTTGCAGTGAGCTATACTCTGGACTCAATTCGCAGAATCAGATGGTGCTGTCCTGGGTAGCAACTAAGCCCACCACTACCTTCAAAGGAGATCTGAAGCCGCTCATGGACACCATCTTTGCCATGAACAACGCCGACTACCCCCAAAAGACTGATTACCTCGGGTATCTTGCCTTTGGACAAGAAGCCTATAGCTCGACCGCCAACGTCACCTTCTCGGTGCCTAGTCTGGCAGTGGATATCGAGACGTCTAAATAATCTTGGAATGTGAACACCATATGAAGCGAAACAACATGTGCAGACATTTAATTTCGGAAGCCTGAGATGTGCTGCGAGTGCCGGGTGGTGAACCACTTGACGATGCGGCGCTCATGGTACTGCAATGCCAATGGTTGCGCCCCCGCGACGGCATTGTCGGGTTTGCCTATACGTATATTCCTGGGTCGAAAGACCAACATGAGGTGCGGCCATCATGAAGCGATACACGGAGTGCTGTTCCACTGGCGTTTATTTGGAGATACTGGGCAGTGTCTAGCATGACACTGGTTTGTTTTTTATTTTGATATAACTTGTCATTATGCATAGGCAATACGGGATGACGTTGTATATTACCGTACGCGTTGACTGTAGGCGAAGCAGATCTTTCTGGGACTGGGGGCAGGTTGGGTGTATATTGTACAGCATGATGATTCATAGACAAAATTCAGCCATGTGTCTTTAGATGAGAGCGTTACTCGTTGGTGGTGTGGCGTTGAGCCGAGGCGACAGTTCGGGCTATTGTTGCCGGTGGGCAAAGAGGACGTCATTTTGAAACGATTTCCGGGTTTCTTGTCGTGGAGCGCTCAAAGCTACTTAATACCAGCGTCATTGGTCCATGTTCGTCTTGAACTCCTGCGTCTATTTTTTTTTTTTTTTTTTTTTTTGCCAATTCGTTTTATACTACTTGCGAAATACTTGGTAGCTACTTGTCCCTGCACACTACCTAACAATGGAGTCACCGCACGAGAGTACAATGTTTGTTGCGTCGTTCTCATCCGTCTAATAGCCCCATTTACGAAAAACAAGACGCAGACGGGGTAAGACGGATGCCTGCTTTGGCGGCCGCCCTGGAACCTGGTTCCTTGTTGTGTGATCGGCTTGTGGCGCCAACTTTATATCAGTAGCGACTGTGAGGGATGCGCCAAGGACTTCGCAACGGCGGCAACATGCGACGAAAGCAGTGCAGCAGAGATGTTGAAATCTCGAGACTCAAGGACTACGAATGGGTCATTCGACGAGCTGGTACGCTGATAGTCTACAAGACGCGGACTGTAGCCTGGTTGACGAGTTACTTTGACTGTGGAAAGCGCTCGACGTCTCGTCGCGACACAATGCCATTCCAGAAAATCGCCAAACCGGACCGGGGGGATCGCCAGGATCGTAGCCACATGAAACGCCCAACAGTTGTTGACATTCACATGGTTGCCCGGGGAACTTGTTTATATAGTTTGATTTATCACGTCACCACGATACCGCTGCGGTAAGCAACGGGTGTTGTTGAGCACCGACAACAGCCATGTTTGTATTCATCACGTCTACATGCTTTCCTTGAACTTTGCCAACCCGCCGCAACAAGACGGCCGTTGCTTACCTAAATCCAGAGCAAACATCCTGGTACACATTCTTCTCGAGCGCGGCAGCATCGGTAGGAACGTAGTTGAGGTACGTGGCATAGGAATACGTCCACCTAGGGTCGTTAAGCTCCGTCTTCCAGGTCCAGTAGATCCATCCGTCCATGCCCGGCTTCTCGTACAGCTGCTGCTGGGCGGTGAAGAAGCGTCTGAAGAAGCCGGCATCCTTCCAGTCGACGCCGGACGTCATGCTCCATTCTCCCGTGACGGCAAAGGCCTGCCCCTCGACGACGCGCGAGTCGGTGCATGCGCTGTGCATGAGGCGGCGCTGGTCGCCGTTGCTGCTGCCCAGCGCGAAGCCGATGTAGTTGTGGTCGTCAAAGGCCGTCGCGGGATCGTGGGCGGCGGCGGCGCGCGCATCGCCAGAGTCCCATTTGCTCGACATGAACTGGACATGCAGCCTCCTGGCGTCTGCGATGCCGAGGGCGGCCTCGGCGTCGCGGACGGCCTTGAGCGCGGCCGGGTAATACTTTTGCACGAGGCCGGGGTCCTCTCCGGGGGCAGGGTAGCGGCCGTCGGCGTCGTGCCGCGAGACGGGCTCGTTGAGGACCTCGATGGTGCCGACGCTCGCGTACGCCGGGTTGGTGTGGATGCGGTTCGTCATCCAGGCGAGCCACTTCTCGGCGCGGCCAAAGTTGTAGTCGTTGAAGAAGCCGGCGGGCTTGTTGTTCTGGCCGGTGAAGACGTCTTGTTGCTGGCCGCCCGGCGCGCCGTGGAGGTCGATGACGACGTAGATGCCCAGGTCGGCGGCTTTCTGGACCACGGCGTCGAGGTACGGGAGCATGCGGTTGCCGTCGGCAAAGGGCTCGCTGGCCTTGTCGACAATGTCCGTGTACGACCAGTACCCGATGGGGATGCGGATGGTGTTGAGGCCGACGTCGTGAACCGACTGCACGGTATCCGGGTTGATCCAATCTCGCCAGTGCTTCTCGAACTTTTGATTGCCAGCCTCTCGGTTGCCGCCCTTGTAGTGGTCGTTCATGCAGTCGAACTCAGAGGCCGAGCCGCCGCAGCCGAGGACGTTTCTCCATTCGTTCTGCATCATCCAGGGCTCGCAGATGAGCCAGCCCCCAAAGTTGACGCCGCGGATCTTGGTGACGCCATTGGGCAACGAGGGCTTGAAGCGTTTGCCGAGCTTCTCAAACCGAGCCGTCTGGTTGAAGGCTTGCAAGTCGCGGTCCTGAGGGAGCCACGCCGAGACGGCGCTCGCCAGACATATCGGCCCAAGAATAGAGAGATGCATCGTGACTGTGATTGACGTGTCTAGTTGGTCTCTCACCAGAGTAGGTTGGCGAATGCCGCTTCTTTTATAAGTAAGCTCTCTGTGAATAGGGGCCCATCAAGGTTTTGGCATTAACTACCACGGGGTTAGTGTCGTGTTGATTGAATGGCATGTCTTTGGCCCGTTGTGACCTTTCGGCCCGTATGGAATAGCCACCAGATGCCGTGCTGCCGTGCAGCAACGAGAGCAGATGCCTGATACTGTTGTCAGCTTACATGCTCAGGCCCAGTAAGCGTCAACTCGTATGAGATCAGAGTTGATCCTGCCTCTCTGGGGTTGGAGCTGGGCTACTTGGGTGCAGCGGATTGTTGCCGACATGATTGTACAAAGGTCCGAGGCAATAAGCAAATAAGCTGCAGCCCGGACAAGATTTATCCCCCAACCAAGACCACCAGATAGGGACCCATTCCGCCCAGTGCATTACGCCTACAACTATTGTGTAGAGATGACGACGTCATGCCGAGAGGCCGCGGGAATAAGACAGCCTTGTCCCAAAATGTATGTGTCATGGAGTTGATTCCGGGCTTGGATGTGAGGAGTGCATAGGAAATGTCCGGTGTATTTGTCATGCACAGAGTACCACCACCATGAGGACCACGTCTTGCAATCCTTTTACTTGCAAGAATTGTATATTGATGTTGGGCATGATGCTCTCTGGTTGCTATCTCAGGGACGTCTGGAGGGTAGTAGGAAATTAGCCCCAAACTCCACTCCGCTGCGGAGTTTCTTCACCCTTCAATGTTCAATGTTTTCATGTTCACACGCAGGCAAATTCATCCGCAACGACACAAAGCCACGAAAGAGAGGGCACGCAGCTCTACATACTTGGACACAACGCTGTGCGAATTACCCAATTCCCGCTCAGTGTGCTGGTCGGATATTGACCCAGTACAGCTGGGCTGCCGCTACCCTCACGGTTCAATGTTCACCGCGGCCTCCGCGTTTCCCACGCCGTCCACCAGCTTGGTTCTGAATGCCGCGTCGCTGCGCTCAACATGGCACCCAACAGCGTGATTCCGCGGGCGGTAAGACTGTCACTGCCAGGTGTGCCACCAAGATGCTAAAACGTTGGGGATACAGTGTACGCATTGCCGCATTCGAAAGGTTTGTTGGCACGAGATGGCCGGTGAACCGAAGCTCGCTGTTGACAGTCGCTGGGGGATATGCTAGATCCGATGCGATAGACAAAGTCCCTGCTCCAACTGCGTCACCTCCAACATCGCCTGTTCCTCCACGGGGCCCAAGGGTACTGCCAGCGAGACCGGGGCGCCACGTCGACTCCATGACCCGTACGTGATTCATGAAGCGCCCGACAGCTTTGGACAACAATGGAGTGCTTAGCAGCGTGGCAGATGTCGGATAACGTCGATTCATGAGCGGCTGGATAAGCTTGAAAAGACGGTTGGCTCCCTTCTCGCGAGCAACAACCATGTTGGGAACCAAGAAAGGCGACTCGAGGACCCATCTAGCTCCAGCCAAGCGGGAGAGTCCTCACAGGCAGCATGGGACACCGGCCAAACATGTTTGCAACGTGGCGAGCCGCTCTTTGAGGGACAGGCCGATATGGCAAGCCGCATGTCCCAGCTACCAACTCTCGAAACCGATGAGCCTTCCCCGGTCGCCGATGAGGTGAGAAACTTGCGCGCTGCCATTCACCATCCGACGGCTACGGCTACGTCAAAAGAGACGTCACTAGATGCGAAGCAGCTCCGGACCCCGCAACTTTCAGCGAGTGTCGTCATTACACTTTTGCAAATTTTGAAGAGTATGAACCGTGAAATTTGCTACCAGCCTCCTTGCCTTTGCTCTGACATTGTTAGCGCCCAGAAACGCCCCGGTTGCTGTTTGTTATGCATCCTATAAACGGGTGGGACTATGTAGAGAGCCTTGCGCAGCGCGTATACTTTCCCGTCGAGCCCATATCAACCGGAGAGCTTACAGTCTTCTACGGCATACTGTACAACGGGATCCGGGAGATTCTAGAACAAGACCAAACCTCGCATATCCCAACACCGCAATTCAAACACGACCAGGACGTCTGTTACAAGGCTTTCAGAGCGGGTGTGCAAGCGCACGAGTTGTATGCCGTGCCCAACTACGCCAACACACTTGCCCTCACCATTGCGGTAAGTGCTTTCATGCTCTATTTGCAGACATGTGAATCGCCCAAGCCATGACTGACCGCCAAGGTGTATTGGTAGATTCTTGATGTTCAGTTTCAGGGGAACCTGGAAGCACAGTGGCATCTCACCTCTGCCGCCGCTAGACATTGCCTTACTCTCGGGTACCACAGAGAGTCAACCATGCAGCATTTGCCGCCAGAAGAAGCAAAATCGTGCCGCCGTTTATTCTGGCACGTTTACCAGTCAAGCCAGAGCATGGTCTTGCCTCTGGGCAAGGCGCCACTGATTCATGAATACGACGTGGACCTCCAACTCCCAGCGTCAGATCACGACCCTTCACTAGCTCCTTGGAACATGGCCCTCAACTTGTTCACCAAGTTCTTTACTCTGCAGGCAAACGTGTACAAAAGCTTGTATTCGCCCTTTGCAGCCAGCCTCCCCCCCGAATCAAGGCTCGCCAGTGTTGAGGAGTTATCCACGACTCTCAGAGAATGGTATCGCACGTGGAATGCACTTGACTACACCCGGGCGCAGCACAGCAAGGTCTTTCACGTCTTGTTTTTGCCAACAAAGGTTGCTTACTACTCGCTCCTGGCACTCATCTACAGGGCGTCCACAACGTCGAGCTCCATCGAAGACGTCTCCGAAGAATGCTTCACGGCTGCCAGAGAAGGGCTGGAAGCCCATTTGTCGCTGTATCCTCCAATGTCAGCCATGGGAGCAGGGGCTCTGCAGTTGTACGCTGTTTGGTACGCGCCTCATGATGCATTTCCAGCGACGAGCCGAGCATCTAACTCGTCTGGTGTTGTAGGGTATTTACTCGCTCGACCTTTACGCCATACATCATCACCTTTGTACACTGCATCTCCCACGCCGACAGGGATGATTTGGAAACGCTCCGCAAGGTGGCCGATACTCTTGACGAGATTGCAGCGGCGACAAACTCGTGCGAACGACAAGTGGGTGTCTGCAGGGCCCTGCACCGCACAGCGCAGGCCTTTATCGACTCGAACCAAACGCAACACCGGCAGGATCAAATGACTCCATGTCACGACAGTGTTGTCCACCTGCCCCTGCAGAATTACAACCAAGAACCGTTTGACTGGGACCTGCTCCAATCCAACATGAACGATTGGGTGATAGACGGCATGATGACGGCGGCTGTCAACCTGGGAAGTGATTTGAATGCAAACGGGCCGCATTATAGCGAGCATCAGTAGTCAAGCCCGTTTACACGTATTGCCATGATTGGCGTGCCAGTTGGTGGCGAATCCGGATGATGCATTGCCCCTTTTTTTGCTATTCCGTGCTCTTATGAACCGGACCCCTAATCATCCCGTCAATGTAATATGACGTCGCTTTTCGATCGGACTGCCTACGTGCTTGAGTGACTGGCCATCTGTTGATTTTTTAGTCATGGCAATTGATTGAGGGTACTAGTAGATGGAGTGTGCGGACTTGCTGCGAAAGGACGGCCCAGATAGAACCTGCGTGTCATGGCACCACACTGCAGTGTCAATCACAAGCATGGCAGAAAGAGGCCGAAACATGACAATCCCCTTCCTTTTTAATACCAAATCACTATATTGTTGCGGTTTAAAGAATAATTGTGTCTTGCGGTTGGACGTGGCTCAAGCGTACAGTAGGCCTCGTCACGGCGCGGGTTCTCCGTATGGCATCGGGCAGTCTCTTGTGATGGCGTTGGCTAGTGCAGAGTCAAGGCTATACGCTACAAATCTCACTCTGGCAAATATACGCCCCGTTGAGAAAAGTGGAGGAAAGTGTCTCGACCTGCTGTTTACACGGCGCCGTCTTTGTTCCTGGCGATGCAAGACGGCGGCCATGCCATGTGTCCGGTTCCATGTCCGGAGCCGTGTCCGATATATCCCACCGTGAGCTATTGCTGAAGCCCACCAACACGCGTCTCTTGCTCATAAACGGCAGCAACCTCAGAGGTGGCCGTTAGCAGCACGGGCAGAGTCGGCATCTGTTCAGCTGTCGGCCAGCAATATCAGAGTCGATGCAATTGCGCCTGGTTTTGTTCGCTCAAGCATGCCATGACCAGTAAGGACAGCCGAAGGGGGGCATGCAGAAATCACTGGAGAGTAGCAATCCTCGCCAACAACAGACGCTCTTTTCTTGCACCTTGAGCTCGGCGCATGTTTTCATGCTATGGTGCCAAGACATGGCGCAACACCGTGTGCTGTGTACGAGGACACATTCATGGCCATGTCCCGCCGATGGCGACTCCTGCGGCGCCACTCCGTACCTACAATCAAATTCTGTTTTGGCGCAGACTCGTCTGTAGCCAGTGTCCCAGAACCACAAACGTGCCAGTTGCTGTCGAGGCGGGATCTCATGGAGTCTCTAAACCCCATCGCGGATAGTCAACATCAGGTCAACGGACTGGACCAGGGCTGCCGGCGGCGAAGTCGAGGTAACACCCACTATACATGACCTTGAGGGAGGAACGTTTGTGAACCGGGCATGGTCTGCGCCGTCTTGTGACAAGGACTGGTCCAACGAGCGAAAGCGCATGACACCAAGGACAGGGCTAAGCCCAAGATGGCACTCGCTGTCGACGTTGGATATGATGATGCCCGTCGCACCATGAATGATAAATACCAGATGCTGGATTCGGCAGGCCACTGGGCCACAAGTTGGGGCATGAATGGCCAACTCTATGAGATGGTTATTATGTACAAGACCTCGATAACTCCGTTCGCACAGGCCAAAACATGTGCCATGTAAAGACGACTCTGTCCATAGACACGGCTATTCTGAATGGTGAAGACGGACACGTGCAAAGGCCCGTAAACGGTCTGGTGAAATCGGAGGGACGGCTCAATCTGGCAGGAGAAGGTGCCAAGGCCATCTCCAGTTTAGATTGGGGCCGAGCACAACCGGCCCTAAACTCCGATCATTGGTTGCCAAGAGGAAGGAGCATAGAGTCATATTTGAAGCTTAATTGTAACCATCCTCAGGTTTTCCCCCTCTGGGCAGGTCGACTTGGAGCGCCCGGCCCAGCATGGTCCAACAACGTCGCCAGCATGACTTGTCTCCTGAAGGACCGGATAATTACCCTTGTTGCCATCTCGCGCGCCGGGACTGCCAAGTGTCGCTGGTGGCTCCCGCTCGAGATGTGCGACGAAAACCAGGCTCAAATAGGCAAGTACATGGGCATTGGCGTGACGTTTGATCACAGCCTCACATCTCCCACCAGCTTGTCCGTATTCGCACTTTTTCCGTAGCGCCAGTGGGTAAATCCTTGGCTTGGAGCGTTGTGCGAAGACGACGCCAGACCTTGCTACCCGGATGGCATCCGCATCTATGTGTGATGGGTGGGCGCGTTTGGTTTTGAACCTAATAGATGGTGTGGACTGTGGAGAAGAGAACTTGCTCATGAGCTGCCCTTTACAGTGAGCCAGTCTGCGGTGCTGATCCTTTTACACGCAGGACGAGGAGCTTGGGAAAGCTATAAGAGGCCGCCGCCGTTCTCTGTGCCGCGGGTCGTCTTGCACCGAGTCCTCAGACGAGCTGCTCTGGAGCCGCTTCTCCCCGTACCTGTTCTGCCAACATTGAAGTGCTAGAGCCACCCACAATGCCTTCCAAGCTCGCTCTCCTGGCCCTGTTGGCCGCTGTTCCGGGCCTCGCCGCCCCGGCCGGCCTGACACGCCCGGCCGACCTGCGCCTGATCAAGACGTCGGAATCGGATCCCGGGCAGTGGGTCACGGAGCAGGAGGAGTTTGATCGTTTTATATCCCAGAACATCGGATTCATAGACATTACCAATGTCAAGGACGACGAGGTGCTTTCCATCCTGTCGGCCGATCCGTCCGGACAGGATGCCCAGCGTCAAGCCGTCACGTACCCCCAGGGCGCGCTGCACCTGGACCAAGGCAACAAATTGCTGGCAAACGTCACGACCGACGGGCCCAAGAGCTGGCTCAAGACGTACTCGGAGTAAGATGTCGTCTGCTCAGTGCACCCATGCGTATCTACCGTCCCGTCTCACACCCAGCAGGTTTTACACGCGGTATTACCGGTCCGACACGGGGATACAGGCTGCCAACTGGCTGTTCAACCAAGCCAAGCAGCTCGCGGCCCCGAATCCAGCCATCACCGTGCAGCGCTTTAACCACAGCCGCTTCCAGCAGCCTTCTATCATTGCGCGGCTGCCCGGAAACAGTTCCAGCCTGGGTACGTTGTCGCATACTTTTACACGGCAGCGGCATATCCAACTGACTTGACTTGACTCCGTTTTGTTTTTGCAGTGGTCGTCGGCGCGCACCTCGACTCCATCGGGAGCACCCCGACGGGAAGGAGCCCCGGCGCCGACGACGACGGCTCCGGCACCGTAGTGGTCCTCGAGGCGCTGCGCGTGCTCGCGGCGTCGGGCGCCCGGCCCAAAAACACAATCGAGTTCCACTGGTACGCCGCCGAGGAGGTCGGCCTCCTCGGGTCCCAGGACGTCTGGGCCAGCTACAAGGCCGCCGGGCGCAGCGTCGTCGGCTACCTGAACCAGGATATGGCGGGCTACTCGCCCACCGGCGTCCCGGCCGTCTTCCAGGACTACGTGGACGCCGGGCTGACGCGGTACGTGACGGCCCTGATAAGGGACTATCTGCACGTCGTGCCGGGGACGTCCAAGTGCGGCTATGGGTGTTCGGACCACGCGAGCGCGCGTGCCAATGGCTTTCGTGAGTTTCAAATGTTTTCTATCCGTGGACAAGGGAGGGTTGTGCTAAGTGTGGCAGCTGCCGCGTTTGTGGCCGAGGACACGTTTGAGAATTCAAACAAGTATATCCATTCTGCGAATGACGTGAGCCCCCTCTTTCGCCGTGGGAATATAATCGCTGGCTAACAGGCGCTAGACGTATGACAAGATCATGTGGCCGACTATTCTGCTTCACGCCAAGATGGTTGTGAGCTACCTCTTGGAAGCGTCGTACATTTAGGGTCAATAATGGCCGGCATCATGTTGAAGAGTTCGCTGTATATATCCTGCTAATGAGTGTAAATACATTTTTCACCCGTTTACTTGCTACATAGTTTTACTTTTTGAACAAGGAAAACATGGACTTGCGCAGGCCCGTCCGACATGTGTGTGGTTTCATTACGCTGTCCTTGCACGCAGGTTATTCGAGAGGAACTTTAGACGTACTCGCCCTTGGACATTTGGACATTTGGCGCCAGAATACTCGTCCACAAACTGTGGTGTGAAAGAGTCAATATGTAGTCACATGTTGCAACAACAAATGTGGCGCTAGTAGAGCGCCGTGGCGCCTCACGACTGCCAATGAGGCCATGGCACCACATCCGAAACAGGAAACAGGTAAAAGGTAAAAAGGTACATGTGTAAATAAACCAGTGCAACAATCATGTCGATAATTGTATTGCGTTCAAAGGTAAAGGTAAAGGTAAACATACACATGTAGGTTCTTGGTATAACGCCTACGAGCGATAGGAAACGCTATAAATGCTAAACTCGCCAAACCTGGCCTCCCAGTCCACAGCCGCCGCCGCCGACACGGTGCCGTTGGCCGCGCGCCGTCTACTCTTTTGATTCGGCGCCACAAACGAAGAAGCCGGCTTGTTGGCCAGGCTGAGGCGGTACTTGGCGCCTTTGGGGTTATACGTGATGCGAAAGGCCTGCGCGCTGCCGACGTCGGATGTCAGCAGGCCGACGGGCGCGCCGGCAATGTACTTCTTGTCCGCGGCGGACTGCATGGTAAACTCGGTGCCGGTGCCGACGGCGTGGAGGATCCAGCGCTGGCGGGGGTCGCTGTGGTTGCGCGTCGCGGGCGCGAAGCCGACGACGGTGCCAGCGTAGCTGGCCAGCGCGAGGCCGAGCGTTTCAAACGTCAGGTAGCGGCCCTCGGTGAGCTGGCCGCGCACCCGCTTGAAGCCGTCCTCGACGAGCTGCGCCATGTCCTGGCCGGCATTCTCCTTGCCGTACGGGATCGGGGGCTTGGTGCTCCGGTGGTCCTGGAGGCACTTGGCCGCGCCGACCCACGGCCCAGTCAGGGAACCAAGACTAAGGTTTCCGCTCCAGTGGGAGCCGTCGTCGGGGAGTGATTCCGGCGTGTCTACCGCGGTGATGTGGGGGGTGGACAGGTCGGGCTTGTCTGGTGGTTAGCTTTGCTCTCTCCAGCTTGACGGCCGACTCACATGGTCAAAGTCAAACGCATTCACCAGGTTGGACATGTGGTCGCGGCGCCATTGCGTCAGCGCCTTGGTCCGCACGTCCTTGTAGCCGTGGGCGGCGGCCCATGCCTCGACAAACTGAATGTCCGAGGTGTGGTCTGTAGACTCGGTGAAGACGTTGCCGCCTCGCGTCCAGGGCGAGATGATGAACCGGGGCGTTCGCCAGCCTACATGTAGCCACAGGACATTGCGGGTCAGTACAAGTGTCGTCAAGTGTATAAATGTAGCCACGCGACGTACCTGGTCCCAGAGGGACGTCCCCGAACTGGTTGTACGGATCCTTGAGCCACTCGCCGGGCGTGCCCTTGGGCGCAACAACCGGAACGACGTGGTCGGCCCAGCCGCCCTGCTCTGTAGTTGGAGTGTGGACCTGGTTAGCCAACGACAAAAAAAAAAAAAGAGACGGGGCGAAACATACCATCATAGCTTATTATCAAAACCGTCTCGTTGTACGCCGGGCTCTGGGTGATGGCGTCCACCACCTTCTTTTGCAGCCAGGCGCCGTCCTTGGGCAGGTTGGGCGGGTGTTCGCTCTGCTCCTGCGGGCCGACGATCCAACTCACCTGCGGCAGCGTGCCCTTGGCCGCGGCGTCGTAAAAGGCGTCGAGCCCCGGGTACGAGTTGCCCCTGGTGCGGAGCGCCGAGCCGTTTTTCGCCGTCTGGTACTGCTCAAAGTAGGCCAGCATGTTGTCCTCAAAGTTGTCCATGTCCTGCCACACCTGCCAGGAGATGCCGGCCTCTTCTAGATACTCGGGGAACGTCTTCCACACAAAGGGGAAGCAGTTGAGGCCCGGCGCCTCGCAGCCTGCACGTGGGTCAGCCAATGACTTGGACGGGCTGGTGAGCAAAGAGAAGACGACGTACCCGGCGAAGCGCTGTTGTCGATAATCATGCCGCCGGTGCCGTCCGGGTTGGTGGGCGAGCCGGGGATGTTGACGGAGCCGCTCATCCAGGTGATGCGGTTCGGGTCCGTGGCGGCCAGGATGCTCTGGGTGGCCATGTCGGCGACGGTCCAGCCCTCGGCAATGTCAAAGTGCGTGGGAATGTCGGCGCGCGTAAAGTAGCCCAGGCTGTAGGGCCCGTCTGCCTGCGCCCAGTTGTTGCCGAGCCCGCCGTTGTAGGCGGCGTGCATCGTGGACCAGCCGTTGTCGCCGGCGCCCATGCATTGCGTTGCGTCGAGCCATTCGCCGCCGAGGTGGTTGATGTGCCAGGGCTTGAGGATGTCGACGCCGTTCTGGGGGGGAATGGGTCTGGGAAGAGTCAGCTAGAGTTGGTTGTATGGAGATTTAATGTTGGGAGTCGAGTCAAGTCTGCTGCACCTACTGCTCAAAGGTAGACCGCCCGTCTGGGTTGACTTGCACATTCGGGTCGCCAAAGCCGCGAACACCGGCCATTGTGCCGAAATACTAGAACCGTGCCGCGGTTAGAACATGGAACCGTCTGGTCCGTCTTGCGACTGAGCCGCCCCGACTTACATGGTCAAACGCGCGGTTCTCCTGCATAAACAGCACAACATGCTTGACGTCTCTGAGCGAGCCGGCCCGGACAGCCGTGGCCGTGGCCAAGACGGCGGCCGCCAAGGAGAGTCTGCGGTGCATCTTGGTTCTTGATTCTTGAATGCTCTGCCTCGGTGGTGATGTGCTCTTGCGGAACACCCTTGCAGTTTATACAAACCACCCCAGAGATGGCTTGCGGGCTCGCCGCGCAATGTACTGTCGTCCAAAAACACGGCTTCGTCGTCTACGAAATACAGACTGGCCTTGGCCTTGGCCTTGCTGCCGGCTTGCCGCCCCTCCACCAGGTCGGTTCGTCCTCACAGTGCTCGAGGTGGAGATGCTGGAGAACCCTGGTTGAATGGACGCGCACGTGGGTCAAGTCATGAGGAATGAATTGTCGAGAGCATCGGGCTGTGTCATGTGTTGCGGCCAATATTCCCATGCAATGGCGTCGAGGGTGTCCAGACGGGTCGCCCGCGTGCAAATGTTCCGATTCGACGATTTAGGAAGGAACAGAAGCGAAGGCTTGGTGAGAGCCGACAGGAAAAATAGAGCCGGGTTTGACGACGACGGTGCTTCTTTTGGTCCTCGCCGCAGCCTTTCAAGTTGACAGAGTTTACGGCCTGGCCCGGTAGCCTTGTTGGCGGTGTTGCATGTAGGGACATCCAGATGTCTGGAAACATCAAAGTTCAAATGCTGTTTCTCTTGTTATCCTCTCGACTCCCTCGCCACTCCCCTCGACATGAGCCCAGGCCACGGCAGGACACACACGCACACGGGACATGCAAGGGGAAAAAAACTAAACCTCACACGCAGTGACCGCCCAGGTTGTGGGTCGCCATCTAGTTCAACATGGCAGTTGCGGCCTCGAGCTGCCCCTTCCAACCTAGTCGGGTTGGTGTTGCAGCATCTTGTGGAAATGAGCAAATGAGCCAGCGCAGCACAAGACACACTTTGGCCGCCCTGCTGATCCAACTTGTCAAAGGGTCAACTGGTCGAATCCGTTTCGGTCCCCATGATTCCCAAAACACCCCCGGGACCCCCGCCGCCCGCCAAGCACGAGGGGCCACCCGATCTGCCGATTGGGCTGCTATTTCCATGTCCAGGCCCGTCGGCGCGGCCATCGTGAAGCTCTTGGCGATCCTGGCCCATTGTCCCGCGAGACGAATGGCATCGTGGTATTGTGTTGCCATGATTCATCAGCCAATATGCCCGAGTTTCCATTCGCCCCGTGGTTTCTATTGTGAAGGCGCACTCAAAGCCGCTTGTCAAGACGCAAAACTCAAACGTCGGTCAACTGCGACCGTTGGCCGTTGCCATCAAATGTGAATGCAGCCTTGACATCGCCTATTTTTTTTTTTTTTTTTTTCCCCTTCTTTTTCTTTGCTCCCTCCCTCTCGAACCCCGCCTTGTGGAGTGCCTGTCTTGAATTTTGCTTGTGCGACCCAAACTAGGCGACGCTGCCAAGAAGCTGGTGTTTGGTGTTTCTTGTCGTTTGCCCGAGGTCAAAGCAGGCAAATTGTAGTACCTGGTGGGCATCGTGCTCCCGAGTCCTCCGCATCGGGCGAATCAATGCCTCGTCGCCCTCCATGGAGCTGTGCTTGCACCTTTCCGTCAAGCATGTCTTTTTTCCCCGAGCAGCAAAAGGCGCCGCCGCCTGGTAAATCGCGCCGTCGCCCATCGCGGCTGATATCGGCCGTGGCACTGGGAGGCTTCATCCTCGCCGCCGTCTGCCTCTGCATGTTCTACTTGCTCCACACGAAGTCATCCGTGGACGTGAAGAATGCATTTTCCCTTCCCGTCACGCCTTTGGAAACTGCCACGAGCCAAACTCATGGCCCGGCGCAGGCAGCGGAACAAGACGTCTTGAATACCGCCGTCCTGCACCCGGAGCATCATGTGCATCGTGCGCCGACAACGGTTCACCTGCGTTGGAATATCACCCTGGAAAATCGCGCCCCCGACGGGGTTTCGAGGCCAGTGTATTTAATCAACGGTATTTTGTTTCCCGACCTATCGCACTCCATCAAACCTGACTAACCTTGCCGTCTAGGTCAGTTCCCGGGGCCCGTCATCGAGGTCCGGTCTGGAGACGAGTTGGTCATTGATGTGCACAATGGCGTGGACCAAGTTGGCCATCCGGGCATTGCCATGCATTGGCACGGGCTGTCGATGGAAGGTGCGTATCCCGTCTTTCGTACCGAGTCGGCTGGGACACATTTTGACCCGAGGAATAGGCAGCAATGAAATGGATGGCGTGGTAGGTTTGACGCAGTGCGCTATCCAACCATTACAAACATTCACATACCAATTTCGCATCGCGCATCATCAAGAGGGAACCTTTTGGTAAAGGGAATCCATCCGTCACTTCATCTCTCCCTGGCTAATCCGGCTGTGCAGGTACCACGCTCATTCGGCTCTGCAGCGTGCCGATGGCCTCTATGGTGGACTCATTGTCCACCGGCCGGTTCAAGACGGGGGGAAAGGGGATGACGTCTTGTACGACTACCAGAAAGAGCAACTTTTGCTCATCGGGGACTGGTATCACCGGACCGCAGACGAGGTTTTGGACTGGTTCGTGGATCCGGACCATTACGGACTGGAGGTATGTCGCCCACGTATCTGTCAAGCACAGCCCAAAGCCAACCATTGCGATTCAGCCTGCTCCCGACTCTCTCCTTTTGAACGGAAGAGGGCGCTTCAATTGTTCCATGGCTGTCAAGGCACGCCCGGTTGAGTGCCAGGACGTGCAGAGGCCCATTCTTGGACTACTCGACGCCCAGCGCATTCGACTTCGCGTCGTAAACACGGGGTATGTCGCCGTCTGTGCTCTGCGCCGACGAGTACGAATGCTAACAACATGGATAGGGTTTCAGCAGCATTCAGCCTGGCTGTGTCGAATGGTGTCATGGAGCTCATCACCGTAGACGGCGGATATCCCGTGGACAACCAAACGCCGGGCACCAAAGCCATTGGCCTGCTCTATCCGGGAGAACGCATGGACATGATTCTAGATCGAACATGGGAATATTCCCACTCTTCTAGCCATGCCATTTCGACGAATCTAACGGTTGAACTGGATAGGGAGTGAGTTTTCCACTATAAGTAAACACCCATTATCTGCATACTCGTAATTAACCACCAGTGTACACATGCAGGAATATGCCATTGTGGAACTTTGCCCTGACCCGGACTCAGTCCTTCCAGATGCAATCAACCGGTCATGGAAAGAACGCGGCCCCGAGACACGCTCTTCCACGGAGACGGTCCGTGGATGTACTCAATCTCGCCGACGTGTTGGGGCAACCCGTCCAAGGGCAGCTCGGACTTGGACGGCAACCAGATGAACAGGCGGTTCTATATTCCACCATGAAGATCCGAGCTGCCAACCACAACCGCCCAGTGGGCTCGATCAACCACACATCCTGGATCACCCCAGATGCCAAGGCCCAACCCCTGTTGACACTGGAACGTCAAGAGTGGGAGGCCGCTGTCCCCCAGCCTACCAAAGTGCACAAGTTTGACGTCCCTTGGCTGAAGGAGTCTGGCGTAGACAGATGGGTTGACGTGGTGGTGAACAACTTTGATGATAGGGGGCATCCTTTCCACCTAGTATGTATTGACCCTGACCCTTTCCGCAACCTCACTGCCGGTCATCTATCTAATAATTAATCCTCGGATAGCACGGCTATGAGTTCTTTGTCGTGGCACAAGCCCGGGGGACTGGAATGTACAGAGGGTATAACCCCTTTGACCCGCAGGGCGTGGCCGACGCCGCGCCCTTGAACACGCACAACCCGCTGCGCAAAGATACCGTCTACGTGCCCTCCATGGGCTACGTGGTGATGCGCTTTCCCCTGCGCAATGACGGCCTGTGGCTTTTGCACTGCCACGTCTTGTGGCACCAGGCGGTTGGAATGGCGAGCGTGATTCAAGTTGGTCAAATCTCGGAATCCCTGAAACAGAAGTCGAAAAGAACGTGTTTACCAGCGTAAAAAGGATTTCTATTCTTGTCTAACTAGCACACGTGGCGATGGCGTTCAGGTGCTACTCGGGACTCACTGGGACTATTCCTAGCGACTGTGGCCTTGTTGTTTTGGAGTTGACATGAAAAGTTGGCCCGTTGAGCAAACTGTATTATACTATTCATAACCCGGAGGCGTCTCTATTGCTGTTCTTGTATGACTGACTAGTTTTACGACAATTTCTGTCCTACAACACTGCTTTGCTGGCGAGTTTGTTGCACGGTAGCCACAAGCCTCGTGTCTGCCGTGGTCCGAACAGTGAGGGCTTGGATTCGTTTTAGGCGCATCAATATACCCATATTTCCCCCATCACTTGATTCCATCACCGGCGCGATAAAGGAGATGCTCAACTCTGAAAATAGCTTCTGGCAGCGCCGAATTTGGGCACTAGTACTCCATGTAATAAAAATCGACCCCTCAAAGTCAAACATTGCTGAGGCGTCAAGTTGGCTTCTAGCTTTAGGTCTCGGGGGGGGCAAAAATCACCCAGAGCTCTCTACTGTGGGCAACGTCTTAGTCAAGTAGTAAGCTTTATACTGTCCGTATTTCCATATTTACCTCATTGCCCAGCCCTTGGCACCTCCTCCTCAACGAACCTCTCAGTAGGTGCAAAGATCAATATTGGCTGGCGAAGAAGCCTTGCCCCAGTTCCAGCCGGGGTTCAAAACCGAGACATGGCGAAGGTTGTTTTTAGCCCAGAACTGGTAGTCGCCGTTGCGAAAGTCGTCGCCCGAGTTGGGGGGGCACGTGTCCTTGAAGCCGGTCGTGTGCCAGTCCTGGTGGACAGAGTGGTGAAACTTGCCAAAGTAGAACTTGCCGTGGTCGCGGTTCTTTTGCCGGACGTTTTGCCAGTCGTCCAGGCTAGACGGGAGAAGAAGTTGTGTCAGTCGGGGCTACGGGATAAAGCACCCGACCCATGGATGGCGAGACTTACCCGTCAAACGTGTCGTTGACGTCGCCCCAGTTGATTTGCTTGTGGTTGCCGTCCTGCTCCATCTTGACCGTGTCGCGTACCCAGTTGTTGCTGCCGCTGTCTCTGAAACTCACCACTATGCCCTCCCAGTCGCTCTTGTGGCCTGTGTCTTTCTTGAAGTAGACGTAGTATATAATCTTCCAGGTGTTGCTGCACTTCTTGACGGACCAGTACGTGGGGATGGTGGAGAACGGCTCGCCGGCGACGTTGCCGTAGAAGGTATTCGTGCCTTGCCAAGGCGGCTGCGGCGGGCAGTTGTGGGAAAGCTTGTTGATGTTGCAGTTGTCTGCGTCGACGCCGTTCGTTTGGTGTCCCTGGCCGTCTTCGGCGGCGGAGGGCATGCATGTGCCCGATGGCATGTACCACATTGGCGCGGCTGCCTCGGCGGCCGCGAGGCCATTGTTGTTGGTGAAGGCGTTGCCTGGTATGGCGTTGTTGGCCATGGCCGTCTGCGCTGCGAGCAAAAGGGCCGAGTTGACGAGGCTGGTGATGGATTTCATTGTCGTTTGAGCGCCGTTGTTGGCCGCGTGTATGTCTCTGAGCGGAATCTCGGAGGGAGACTGGCCAGGAGGGTTTTCGCGACATCTTTATAGGAGTCGCTGGCATCGAAGCTCTTGCAACGGACTATACTAATACCATGGCTAGCGAGTCATGCTTTGACTGAGACCTTTCATTTCTTCTGTGCTGGGGGCCATCCAATGCTACCTTGTTATTGCTGCATAGTACCGGCATCAGCGGATGCTTCGGTTCCCGTCTAACCGCGCCATGGGCCATCTATTAGTATGAGAAGCTGAGCTGGTGGTCCAGGCCTGGCGGCGTGTAACATCTTGGCCGGTGGGACAGCTGCGGCATGAGTAATATCGGACGTGTGGCTAGAGACAAGAACATGTTGAGAGTAAGTTTCATTATTTGTCCAAGTATCTAGTATATGAGAGCCGGTGTTGAGTACCTAGACAACACGACGCCTAGCTTTGAGCCATGAGGCAAAGGCCGTTGAATGCAGCATCTCGGCCAAAATGGGGCGCAGATACAACGTGGACGTGGAACTCTGCGCCTCGGACCATCTCGAGTCCCTGAATTCGGGTCGGGTCGAAACCCGCACAAGTAAGCAGCCACTCAGCCGGCATTGTAGTCTCAGATGCTCCACGGCTGAGCTTGGATCCGTTTGGTTGTATCAACACACCCATCGTTCCCTCATCACTTCATTCAATGTTCCATTACCGGCGCGATAAAGGATGGGAAAATGGCTTCTGGCAGCGCTGAGTTTGGGCACAGGTAATTTACAATTTTAGCTTTATTATATAATATAAATAAACCCCTTGACTTTATATATTATTAAGGCATTAAGTTTTTATATTATTAGTCAATATTTGCTAACTTACTAGCTAGCTTCTAATTAAGTTAGCTTATTTTAAAAGCAATTTACGCCTTTATAATATCTATGATTATTATATATAAACCCTAGGCCTTGGTATATCTTGCATCCGGGTAGCCCAATCTCTCCTTACCACCACTCGGGAGACGTTTCTCTTATTTTGCACTTTGTAGGGCTGCTCACTCTGGCTATTATTGCCTTCAATGTTGCTACACGGAAAAGGCCCGACAACCTCGAAGCCCAACAAAGGGGCTTCACCGATAAAGGACTTGTTGGTTACACATACCGAACACATAACTGGGCAGAAGCCCTAGGCATAGACGTTCCCTTTATGTATATATTATGGTTACTTGTCTCTCTTTTCCTCGGGAAACCTAGGGCCTTTGACAACCTTCGGGATTATCTCTGAAATTGAGTCTTTTGCTCCAAGCCTTCTGTATTGAACCCTCGTCACATGCCTGCTGTGTTTCACCCTCCTCCAACTTCATTCGCGGCGGGTGTTGTTTTAACGACTATGCCAGAAGTGGAGGCCTCACACAAGGCGAGGTCTTAATTTGGTAGATCTTCTGTATTTTCCTTTCAACAGGTGTAATTTGAAACACTATCAAGGCACGTATCACTAGAATATTTTAAGTCCATACACAAAAACCCAATAGACTGCAATACAAACATCTTGATAGCAAGCAGAGAAGTCAATATAAAAGAATTCCCACGAGTTCCTCAGCATTCCCCGCCCCCTGCCTCCCGCCCCAACACACCAGTGATTCGTGGAATGCCTGGTGGCCGCGCTTCGTCTATCAAAGCCACGAACTCTTGCATGTTATCAATACTGGTACTTCTCACCCCGTCCGGCATATTAACACAGGACCTTCCGTATTCAATATACCAACTGTATTGTTCCCCAAAAGCACGGCGTAATAACGTCTTGAATAGCGATCCGGCAGACGGACTTGCGAGAAGAGTAAAATAGAAGTCGTCGTACTTTCTTAATATGACTTCTGCCAAGGGACCTACGCTTTCAGATCCTAGTAGTCGTGCTACCGCTGTGAGGATCTCGTCAGGCAAGTTCGATTGCTTCTCCAGTGTCTGCAGGGCAAAGGTTTGCACCCAGATGCCTGGATTATCTAGCTGTTTAGCTACAGCTGTAACAACCTTCTTGGGCAGTTTTAATTGCTTTCGAAAGATCTGCAAGATACATTCTTGCACGCTAGATTGGAAATTATCTAGCCGTTGGGCTACAGATGCAAGGATCTCATTGGACAAGTTCAATTGCCCACGCAGAGCCAAAGCAGCAGCTGATTGCACCTCAATCCTTGGGTTATCGAGCTGTTGGATTATAGGTGAAAGGATCTTATTAGATAGATTTGATTGCCCCTCCAAGACCCCCAGGACACCCTCTCGCATGTCATCGTCTCCGCTATCTAGCCGTTGGACTAGAGCTGCAAGGATCTCGTCAGACAAGTCAGATTGCTTTTTTAGGACCTTCCTAACATTCCATTGCATGTTGCGGTCTTCGCAATCTAGCTGTTGGAGTACAGCTGTAAGGATCTCGTCAGACAGGTGAGATTGTTTTTCTAAGACTTTCACAGCAGCCCGTCGCATCCATTCATCTTCATCATCTAGCCGTCGGGTCACAGCTGTGAGGACCTCGTTGGATAAGTTGGATTGCCTCTCTAAGATCTCTAAGGCGGCCTCCTGCATATTCCAGTCGTCGTCATCTAGTCGTTGGACCACAGCTGCAAGGATCTTCTTATCAGACAATCTTGACTTCTCCTGGAGGACTAGCGGGGCAGCCCATCGTATGCCAGAGTCTGTATTATTTAGTTGTTGGGCTATAGCTACAAGAATCTCGTTAGATAAATTTGATTGTTCTTGTAGGGTCTCTATGGCAGTCCATCTGTTGCTGTAGTTTTCGTCATCTAGTAATTGTACTACGGTTGAAAGGATCTTATCAGACAAGTTTGATCGCTTCCGCAAGACCTTTAGGGCAGACTGTCGAACTTCAGAGTCTGTGTCATCTAGCTGTTGAGCCACGGCCGCGAGGATCTCGCCGGACAAACTTGACTGTTGTCTCAACACAAAGCTGGCGGCGGATCTCATTTTAGTGTCAGCGTTGCCTAGCCATTGAACCACGGCCATGACGATCTTGTCGGATAAGCTTGAGTGATACTTTATGGCATCCATGGTGGCCCGTTGCACTTCATAGTCTGTGTCTCCTAGCCACTGGATCACGGCTTCGAATACACTGTTTGGAAAGCTTGTAGGGTACTTTCCTAGTGCCCGGAGAACATTACGCTTTGTTGGCTGATATATGTCACCTCTCAGCCAATAAACTAGTTGCCTATCGAAGTTTAATGGGATTGCTGGTCGTGCTCGCATTGACCCGAGAATTGCGACTTTTGCATCATCAGGCCCCTCTTGAAATGCATCGCACAGGGCCTGCTCTGGAAATTCCATTTCGCTTGATAAGCGTAGCTCATGACTGAAAGTGCATTCGAAGAGAAGCCATAATTTTAGTTTCTCCTCCAGGCCCCGTCTGAGCGGCATCATCGCCGATACTTCGCTCAAGGAATTCATGACTAGTCGTTGGTGCGCCGGGCCCAAAAGGTCAAGTGGTTCATCCTCAATTGTATTAAAGAAGTCTTGTGACTGGCCGCATTCGTCAAGTAGGCCGTTAACAAAGCGCCAAAAGATATCGTATCGTGCAGTGTATTTGTGCTTCTGAAGAAATCGAACTGGTTCCGTCTTCTCGATCTTTCCACTGCCGAGATTCAAGCATTCGAGTGATTTTTTTTCAAGCCACTGCCGTGTAAAATAACGTGCCGCGAAGTACTCCTGAAAAGTTAGGTGTAGAAAGTGGTAAGTTTGATTCTCAGCCCTGGATTCCGGGTCGGACATTCGCACAAATGATAGGCAAGGGAGGGTTTTATTGAGGAAGAGGCCCTGTGGCTTGAACTTCTTGGATATAGCCTCCCGGGTTTGCCGGGTATAGTCTATCACATCATTCCATAATCCAGTGAAGGCAAAACTTTGAAGGAAACAAGCTTCATCCGAGACGAGGTCCTCTACATCCGAGAGTAAAAGTTGGGAAGAATTTACGAGCTCTCCGTCGTGTCTCTTCTCCAATCGTATGACATCCTTCTTCCATAATCTTTGCACGATAGCCTGGTATATGCCAGTCATAGTGTCGGGGACGACCGTAGAACCGACGTCGTCCCACGTGTAGCAAAGCGCATCCAGCTGAATAGGGATCCGCACAAGGCCTTGAATAAGCCAATGCTCCTGAAGGAAGGACTGGACCTCACTGGCTCTTGGCTTAATGTTGGGGTCAGCCTCAAGGTAGGCTTTGACTTGATCTGGATAGAACCCGATCGTTTCCAAGTCGAGGTCAAGGTCTTGGAGAACTGAAAGGCTGACACTAGGCCGGGATGTAATGATAACGTTAGGCTGGCTCAGCAGAACAGTGAGAAAACGGGACATGCCTTGGTGGCTGCCGATTAATCGTGATACTTCATCCAGGCCATCGAGGAGGTATAGAGTTCTCCTACTCCCGGTGTTGTCTATTTCTCGCCACAGCTCTTCAGCAAGTTTCTGACCGCCAGTGCATTGACAGAAATATTCATCGTAGAACAGGTTGCTAAAGTTGTATCTCTCTGGGCGGCCTTTGAGATTCCGTAAAGGCACCCAAAGCACGCGATCAAATAACTTGGTCCATAAGCAATGCAACTCTGTCTGTCTATTGCGTGTGAAATCGGAGACTATCTTTTTACATAGTGTAGTCTTTCCAACTCCAGCGCGTCCTTGAATCAAGATTCTTCTTGGATGTGTAGAGTTTCCCTGTGGGTCGTTTCTCTCGTTGAATAATGTTGGCAACTCAGCTTGGATCGCCTTGTCTGGCGTCTTAACTTTTTGTCGGGTGAAAAGTGAAAACGGCGATGACTGGGAAGCTGAAACCCCTTGCGACCCTCTTCCCGTGCAGTCTGCATTTTTGCTCGATTTAGCCACAATGGCGAGATTGATGTAGCACTGCTCCATAGGCAGAGACTCGCCGGAGAGTCGTTCAATCTTGAGTCTCCCATCGGTGTAAGTGTCGCGTATCCGGGCATCCGCTTTTTGAAGCTCACTTCCGCCATGGATTTTGTCGACAATGCATCTAATTTTTTCAGCGACAGATTTGTAATCTTCACAATTAGCATCGTTAAACTTGTTCATCTGGACGTGGGTTCGTTCGAGCCGCCGGCCTCCGCCGCGGCCTGGCAGACTTGCCGAGTTCTCATCAACCAGCTGGTGGCTGTCAGTACACAAGCACCGTCCTGTCATATCAAGGCGGCTTGGTGACAGCATGTCAAAGCTGCGAATATTCTGTAGTACATACCAGTTTTGGCCCGTATGACCGAAGCCCCGATAGCCACAGAACAAACAAGACGACTAGCCAAGGCGAGAAAAGGTCCTGCAGCCAAGCTGAAAACACGGCAAGTGGCCAAGCAAGGAACATTCGATCCGAAACCATCCAATCTAAACGAATTTTTCGCAGAAGAGCCGTCTTCCTGCCTTCGTGAAATGTGAAGACGTGATAATTCTTTTCCTGTGCTAGTTGGAGGAAGTTTTCCACAAGTGTTTCAGTCTGGGATGTTGCTTCCTTGGTATACTCGATCAGCGCGGACACTGTTTGATCTTGGATCAAAGCCCAGCCCTGTAAAATTGGCCAGGATGCATGTTTGAAGGCAGTGCCCCGGAACGGCGTGGCCAGGAAAACAATGCCACGCGTTGCTGTTCTGAGCGGAACTGGATGCCGTTCATTGCGATCATAGCTGTCGTCAATCTCGAGTGCCTTTATTAAGATTATACCTCCGAGACACGAAGCTATGAAGAGAATAGGTCGAACTAGTCCTGCCGCGTCATTTTCTGCCAGGAGTTGTCTGATACTGTCGAGCAGGCACCGGGCAGACTGCTCCAGGGTCGTCGGAGTTGAGACTGAGTCTTGAAGCAGTTCAGCTGGCCAGTCGCACGTGAATATCCGAGCCTGTTTTACAGTGTTCGGGAGCATTTCACCATCTTTTAACCAGTTGACTTGCCTCCTGAGATCCTTGCGGTCTGTCCATGTCCATGTATCCGGTGACCGCGTGTCCAAGCCATGGATGGCAATGATGTCAATGTCTGTCTTTATGTCGGCATCGGGGGAAGGGTAGATCTGGCCAAGGTTGAGGCTTATGCGGCGCGCCATTTTCGACAGAGACATGGATGGAGCATTTGCAAAGTGGAGGTGTACATCTGGTAAAGCATCGTCGAGCGTTTGCGTCGATGCTTGAAGCTGATATATTACCTGCCATTTCGAGGAGGAGCGGGAGGAACTTTGGACAAAATGTGCGTCTGCATGATTGATGACTCGCACGGCCACACGTGACCATTGATGACACCTAACAGCCCAGTCAGTGCCTGCCCAAGCAATTTGATACATCAAATTGATTTGATACGTCAAGTACATAGTGCTAGCACTATTTATACCCCTCTAGGGGCCCGACCACTAATGTCGCCAGGTCGAAATGCATATTTACATGGGCCCTCCCAGGTTCGCAGGTAAATGACTCCCGCAGGTAAATGACTCCAGATGTCAGTGGGCCTAGCTGCTCTAACATAATGCTTTCATTATACTAGTTCTATGCGGCTGGTCAGTGCTTGCGTCTACATGGCCAGCTTCTTTGTCGACGAGTCGTTTTGGACTTCGTTGGCTAGACTCACAACTGAGTCGCTGGCAAACAGGAACACCATCTGATCCAAGTTGTGTTACTTCCATGCTCTCTATTTGCTAAGCACCCCCCCGCTCATCTTGAGTCCCCGAATTCGGGTCGGGTCGAAACCCGCACAAGTAAGCAGCCACTCAGCCGGCATTGTAGTCTCAGATGCGCCACGGCCGAGGGTTTAGGTCGCATCGACGGGCGTAATATTTTGCCGGTCATGGTCCTATTCTTCCCCCAATCATATGCCAGCTTGTGCCGTGGGACAAGAAGGATGGAAATTGCCATTGGGGGCCATGGCAACATTGCCATCAAGCATGGGGTGAATGCGGAGAACCCCAGTTGACGCCAAACTAAAGAAATGTCAGCGGTTGCTCTAGTCATAAACAACTATGCATACGGGTCATTGTATTGTAAACCTCTTTATAATTGTGGTCTATTATCTGGTTTCATTTTGCCCGTACCACAACTTTGTAGCGGTCAACCGGGCCGTCAACGGAAAAGGCCACTGTTCGTAGTTATATTTTTCTCCCCAACGCACCGGTCTTCATGTCTCATGAGCAGCCGGTAACAGCCGTGGCAAATAGTGTTGGCGGAATGTGAAAGAACGACAATCGGAGAGTACCCCATGTAAGCGAAGGCTTCTCTGCCGAAATAGACGGCGCCCACAACCCGTGTGCCAAGATCTCGGGTAAGATTGATGCTAACCATGATGGATAGCTGCAGAATCCATGTTTCGGTAGTTGCCTGCTGCACAGCAGTACTACTAACCCGTTTAGGTTGGAAACTGCATATGTGATTATTAGTATAAAAGGCTTAGTCGGTATTCTCGGCAGAGACTTCAATATGAATAGCTGGAAATCAGGCCGTAACTTCTAACATTGGTGGTGACAAATATCCAGCCGAGGACGAGAGTAGTCCACCCCAACCCTGAACCTCGCAAACAGTCTGGGCTTCTACCATTCACCTCTGTAGCCGATTCTCCAAGGCTTGGCAAGGTGAATCTCGGGGCGGCG
The DNA here is from genome assembly GCA_000814955.1 of Metarhizium guizhouense ARSEF 977. Taxonomy (NCBI): domain Eukaryota; kingdom Fungi; phylum Ascomycota; class Sordariomycetes; order Hypocreales; family Clavicipitaceae; genus Metarhizium; species Metarhizium guizhouense. The sequence goes on along the minus strand of AZNH01000066.1, from coordinate 52,296 downwards.
GCATATACTGCTACTGGCCATTGGGCACGGCTTTCCTTTGTCAATAATCACAGGCTCGGAGACACCACCCTGGCCACGCATCGCGAGACCCCAGAGAGTGACCAGACACCTGGGAGGATCCTCTCTGGCCGCAAATTATAACTACTTATTTACTCGGCAGTGAGATACCACGTCGGCCGAGCTTGAAGTGCCGCCGAGTGAGTCATTTACCCAAAACACGCATACACCTCACACAAATGGAGTGGCGCCAAACATCAATATTACAGAGAGAGCTGAAAGAGATGGAATATCTAATTTCCCGCCTGTTGGGTGGCCTGATGTCTAACACGGCCAGAACGCCATTATCCTGTGCGACACAAGAAATTTTTCATGCAGTGTTTCCACTGTAATTACGATTTCCGGACTTGGCTTATGCGTATAATTTAGCTAGTTATTCGCGGTACACAATTACCCCAAGTAAGTGAGCCCTGGGAATCCAAATGCTTTTCGGGTAAAGAGGGCGCTGAAAAGGGCCTTCAGGGAGTGAGAATTGGCCACAGAAGATGAGAAGCGCTTGCTTAATATCAGGGGCGAAAGTAGTAGAGAACTGGACTCATTACAGTCGAGACTCATTAATATTGCCCAAAAAATTCAAGTACGATACGGAACATGCTTCGGTACGAACATGGCCTAGAGTATTAGATATAGTAGCAGGATTAAACAGAGTAAGTGACCAGCATCACCATGTTCTTGAAAGCACCATTTGGATCTACCATGCCAGATGACTCTAAATAGAGGATGATGCTGATGAGCTGCGCAAGATGAGCGGTCAACTACTGTGTGGCTCTAATCACCGGCATCGCCAAGAGGTTTTCCCCATGCCCTATACCCCTGCAACTCAATTCATGGACCATTATTTCAGATGGAGTGACTGCGGCAAGATCTTTCGACTGTCGCGAGGTCCTCAAGGGCGGCTTCCACAGCCAGGAGAACAACTCCAAGGGTATGTTGGACGCACCAAGTTGCCCATGGTACTTCAATGTCGGGCTATCAAACCAAGCATCTCTGGCAGCACATCCAGGCTTACCTAGCTAATATGTGCAAATAGACTTTTGCTATTGCGGCGGCCACCTTGAGGATGACGGCATCATTTATCTAAGGCACTAACGGGCTAAAGGAGCCGACTGGGAGGCCAAGACATTTTCCGATCTGCAAAGCCAAGGTGACAGCTGGTGGCGAACATCAAGTAGAAGAATGGAGATGGAAAATCAGACCCCGGGGAAGTTGGGGATCGGCCTTGCTCTTCGAATACATACGCCATGTTTCCACGTGTATATTTTATTCCCAATATTTTGCATATTGCAAGTATGCACTGGGCAATGCTGGTCGCCAAAACTACAAGCGCCATGAAAATGCAAAAAATCTGTATACAAAACAACCGCATCAAACACTCTATAATACGGCAACCACAATAACGACCATTTTCGACCACTAAAATACAGCAGTATGTGCACGTGAAAAGCTGTTTGAGTAGCAGCTTGTGCTATCCAACTCGGGCATATACAAGAGTCCAAGATTCTACCTGTCACGCTCTGCACGGCAGCAGGGACAACGTGGCTGTCACGACTTTGAATGTCGACTTGGGCCGCTAGCCAGAGCCCCTGCAGGCCGGGCGTGCAAGAGAGGCAAATCATGTCAAGGTTGGGAAGTTAGTCCGTCTCGGTGTGAGCCTCGCTGCGCCTCCTGACGTCCTGGCGGTAGTCATTCGTGTTCCAGTGGCCAGACGTGTGGCCAGACTTGATGGGATTGACCTTCTGGACATACATGGTGTCAATCTCTTCCAGACTGCGATCTTTCGACTCAATCACGAAGAAGAAGACAATGACGACGAGGGCGGCGCAACAGCCAGCAAAGACGAGGCCGTAGAGGTAGTCAATCTCGTCGGTGATGAATCGTGTGCTGCAAATCGTCAGCAAGACCGGTTCCTACAAACACATGGGGGCAAGGGTACACCATCTCGACTTACAAGAATGATATCAGGCTGAAAATTTGTTAGTGTCAACGTCGCAGAAGTAAAGGCACGGGGACACTCTGTACTCACAAGTTCCATAACCAGTTGGAGGCCGTGGCCAGACCCATGCAGGTGCTGCGATATCGAAGAGGGTACAACTCTGCATTGACGGCCCAGACTAAAGGGCCCCAGCTGACGGCAAAAGCCGCAATGGCCAGACATGAGAATGTGACGAGGGCGGAACCTGCCTTGGGCGTGTTCATGGGGTTGTCGTGGTCGAGGGCGAAATGGCCGACAAAGGCGTATACACTGTTGCGCGATTAGTATTCACCCTTTGGGCAAGACTCGAAGAGTGTCTGGCTTACAGGAAGCACATCATCATCCACGCGGCGCCAATCATTAGAGTGTTGCGACGGCCGAACCGCTTCGTCACCCACAAGGCAATGATTGTGCAGAAGACGTTGACGGATCCGAGGATAATCTGCGTCACATAGCTATTGCTGATTCCCGTGGCGGCAAACACGGTGGTGCCAAAGTAGAAGAAGAAGTTGGCGCCCGTCAGTTGCTGGCCGGCCTGGAGAACGATGCCGAGAATGGTGCGGTACAGCATGCGCGGCGCCGTAAAGATTTCGCTCAGCCGGAACTGGTCGGCGCTTCGGCTCTCCTCGTGGAGATTGTTCTGGATATCGGCGAGCTGGTGGTTGACGCCCTCGGAGTCGGGCGCGAGGCCGGACAGCTTGGCGATGGCGACGCGCGCGCGGTCAACGCGGCCGCGGCTGCAGTCATACCGCGGACTCTCAGGCATGAACAAGATGGTGGAACCGAGAATGAGAGCCCAGGCAAAGGACAAGCCGTTGGGGATGCGCCACGAGGAGCTGTCTGTCTTGGCCTCGGTGCCCCAGTTGACCATTTCGGCCGTCCAGATGCCCAGGGTGATGAGGAGCTGGTACGAGGCGACGATGACGCCGCGGATGATGGCGGGAGCACACTCGGACTGGTACATGGGCACGACGACGGACAGGGCGCCAATGCTCACGCCGCTGACCAGTCTCCCGACGGCAAACTGGGCCCAGTGGTACGAAGACGATATCTCGATGATGGTGCCGACGCAGGTGAAGAAGGCGGCAGCCGAGATGGTCAGCCTGCGGCCGATGAGGTCGGCCATTTTGCCCGCAATCAGCGAGCCGATGAGGGCGCCGATGCTGACCAGTCCTACAATGGTGCCTTGCCTGGCGGCGCTGAAGTTGTAGGATCCATCGAGTTGCCGTTCGCCGAATCGCTCCTTGAAGTCTTGCATGAGAAAGAAGCCGGATATCTGACCGCTGCGGCCTGTTAGTGACGGCGCAAAACATGGACAGGACGGAGGTGTTTCGTGAGAGACGAGGAGATACAAGGGAAAACTGACCTGATGTAGCCAAAAATGAAGCCTCCCAAGCTGGCAACGCCGCCCTGGAAGCAGGCTAAAAAGGTAATCTTTTGCTCGGCCAGCAAGGCATCTTTGCGATCCTTTGGTTCTGTGATTTGCTGCTCCCCATTGGTCGCCTCCCCGTGTACCGAATCTCTTTTAGCAGACACCATGATGGCAGCGTGCAAGTAAAGTGAAGAGTGCAGCCCAGTCTTGATGGTGATGAAAGGCGGACCCTAGAGCTAAAACCGACTTCATGTGTCAAGGCGTCGAGGACAAGTTGCAAAGGCAAAAAGTCAAGAGGAAGAGCACACTAGATACATGTGCCGTGGCATTTTGCCTCGAGGGCAGATAAGGTTTGCCTGGAAACAAGACGACAAGATTGAACCCATGTGCTCCGTGCTGCTGCTCGAGCTGTTGTGACGATATCGGGCCGATGCAAACAGTTCAATCCACCCTGTTTAGCTATTTATTCTACACAATGGTCGGCATCGGCCCACTTGGCAACGTTGAACCCTGTCACGGCGGCGCGATTCGTTTTTCTCCGTTTCACGCACCACACCATGCCGACGGGCGAGACGAAAAAAATTGGACTTGTCCGGAGCGCTAGACGACTCGGGTGGCGACTGCGACGATGGACACGGCCAAACGGAGTCACGTCATAATCCACAGTTGCGGCATAATTTGCTGTGCGGTTGTGACTTGGGATATGTCCGGGAGAATAGTCCTCCTTTTGGCCCTGCCTCGACATTGTTGGTCCGAGATGCAGTGCCCGCGGCTGTCGAAAGACGGCAGACATTTCAGGAGGCGCCAACGGCATCCATTGGCCAAGAACAACGTCATCGCGTCGATTTATTCGACGTGGCTTGCCGGCACCAACGGGACGAGCCAGGCAGCGCGCGGGTGGAGATTGGCAGGGGTCACCAAGCATCCAATCACGGTTGACGTGTCGGCCTCCTTGTGTCATTTCCGTTGGCTCGCCAAGTCCTCCCAGTGCTCCATTTTGCCAACGAGGCACAACATGAAAGGCACATGCAGCTTGACCCCGTGACCCGAGCCAAAATCGACATCTTCGCAGCTTGGGATGCCGCTTGGTCAATAAACCGTCATTCATGCAGCGGTATCCAGATCCCCAATAGTAAATACCACCAATGCAGCCGCTATAACACACAATGCCATGCAGGACGAGCTATAGCACATTGTGCTCATTTCCCCGTCTGTCTTTGCCCTTCTTTTTGGTCCGGGCTGCATCGGACGGCACGAAATGGCATGCTCCGCGCTTCGCCAGCCGTCGAGTGATTTCAATGTTGGCGTCGATGCCACCCAGGCCACCTACCTAGGCAGATAACATGCTGGAAAATCGACAATCATCGTGCCATCGAGGCGTCTCGCCATAATAGCATGGATACCATTTTTCAAGTCAAGTGCTCTTTCCGCAAGAGAGGTGGCCAAAGGCCTCCGCCCGGTCCGCCCGGTCCATATAAAGTGGCTATCGGCCGACGTACGCCCGGTTCCGTCAAGTTGAGAACCTCTCGCGTATGTACATCATCTATTGTGCAAACATGTCATCTCCTCGGGTGGCAAGTGAAAAACGGACAACTTTGCTGTCGAGCCGAACGAACCGTCGTATACATAGTTTTTCGACCACGTGCTGAGCCATTTACATGGCATCGCACTTTATCCGCCGCATGAATCAAATTGTCCTCCGCATTTTTCTCTCAGAAGACCAGGCATTATCAAGGCAGCATTCCTCAGCGGAACTCCGGTGACCATCTTGAAAGAATGTCAGGGCTGGGCTTGTATCAACGTAGCCGTCTTGGAACAACAGCACATGTCCTTTGCACTCGGACGGTAGTGTGAAACAAGTACAATTCGCAGTACACCGTCGCCCGTCTTGGAACCCTTGGCGATACTGCCCACTTTCGGTCCACAGAGCCAGCACATCCTAGCTTGTCCGAGTTGACACCGACATTGACGTCTGCAGAGTAGCTCCGCATCAGCTCCCACTCACCGTCGGTCTGGCACGTAGTAGCAAGGTCGTGTAATACGTTTTTCGCACTCATCAATCCAGTCCATCATTTCTAGTAGCCCGGCACTGTACGGAGTACGGCAGCGGGTTGGCGCGGAACCATATCTCCGGGCCTGTTTGGGTTTCTTTCGCCTTGTGAAAATGTCTACATTGAGATATTTTGCTTCCCAGAAGCACCACGATCAAATCTAGTGTGAATCAAAGGCCGAAACTGGTCGAATATTCCCTATAACCGTGCGATACACTTCCCTGCAGATGGCCAAGGGTTCTGTTGGACAGTTGCATTGACTGGCATACCCTACACCGGTGGCCTCATGTCGATGCACCATTCAGCGGCTCTGCTGCGTTGCCACGAACATCAACTGATGTAGGTAATACCAGACCCCACCGTCCATCACCAAGACGTCTGGTGTTCATGTTCTTAATTTGCGGCCACTTGGGCACCGGTTTCAACTGCCTGCACAATCGGCCTCTCTCTCTCCAAGAACTCGTGGAGAACTTTAGCGTCTTGCCGCATCCGCTATTGATCTTGGTCTGCATCATCGTCCTCTATAATTAATAAATTTCCCCAACCACGATGCGAGGCTGACGTGTGTGGCAAGTGACATACGTCCTTCACAAATGTGAAATGTGCAAGGGCTCTGGGCCACATGAACACCTGGAAGGAAAGAAGCCCTTTCTTTCCGATAAGAATTGATTACTAGTGTAGATATAGAGGCTTTTGTCGTAAACATTTGTTGACAAAAAGCGGCGTCTCATGATAATACTCCCGGGCCCAAATGACATCATGAGCTGTCAATACTCGTTGCATAGATGTACAAAAAACCTCTCGTCCTGCCAGCATGCAGGAAGCAGCTTATCTGCGTATTGGCTACAGGACCAAACCGAAAAAACTGACCAAGTCCATCGTCGTATATATTTCATCGTCTCGTGGCGCCGTGTAGCGGGGTATACTGCCATGCTGAGTCCACGTAGGAGTCCGACTCGGCGGTTGTTGTCGCCAAGTTGCAGGCACGCTCGACATATCTTGGAAACACCAAGCTTCTTGTTACGTTCTCGCCATTGACCATCCCAGCGACATTCTCACTGTGGAGAATGCTCTTTCACAGCGCCAGCGCCTTATTTTACTTGGGCGTACCCTTCCAGGGCATCGTGCAGTCGACCAAACACACCACCATGCCAGCGTCGCACATCCTCCCACTCTGGTTTGGGCAAAGTCGCTTGTGCCATGCGTAGCCATGCGCCGACAATGAAATCCGCGTAGCTGGCCTGCTGCCCCAGCAGAAAAGGCCCGTCGGTATTCTCGAGAAACAGCTTGGATAGGTCGCCCAGCATGCCCCGAAAGGATTCCGTGAGCTTCTCGCGCGCCTCACCAGTCAAGGTGAAGTCATCCCAAGAGCTGACGCCGGCCCGGCGGACAAATTCGGCTTTTGTTTCGTCAGCGGTGGCGGGATCAAGAGGCAGGCCCTCCACCATCAGCGGGGTGTGGGTGGTAAAGGCCGCATCAACATTTGTATTAAAGCGGAGGTACTCGGCAAAGCCACCGTCTGGACGCTCTGATAGTGGCACCGGGAAGGCGACGCTCTGGTTAAAGGTGTAGTCGAGGGTCTGGGCGGGAAGCAAATCACCGCCGCCCGAGTCGGGATATGTGCGCTGCAGGTAGACGGCAATGTCGAAGGAGTCACCGACCGTGGCACTGGTGGCAGCGTCCTGGATCACAGGGAGGGTGTAGAAATCAGTGCCGTCGGCGAATTTGCGACCGGCCGACTGCCCAAGGTCACGACGTACTTTTGCGATGTCGGGCATGCGTACCCACGAGGTCGAGTAGGGGACGCCCTTGAAGTTGAGCGCAAATCGGGTCTTCCATGGGTTCGGTGAACAGCACGACTCCGCTACAGGGGGTCTATGGGCGATATCGTAGAAGACAATGGCGCCCGTCGAGGCGGGCGGCGTCGCCATGGCAAATGATAGGTACCCAACTGTGCGGTGCCCCAACAAAGTGTCTGGTCAATGTATTGTGGCAGAGGGTACAGGCCGAGTGATTGTGCTCGTTGCGTGATGCAAGGAGTGCTCACGGGAGAATCTGAGTGGCTGAGACGGAAAAAGTTTGGCCCGGCAGTTGGTCTCCAGGGTAGGTTGAGCACGCGCGGCAAGCACGTCCTCGGAGGCTCAGACCAGACATCAACTGACCCCTCTCGCATATTCTCGGCTTCACAGCCTTGTAGCTACATGGCTTAGTTAAGATAGTTCAGTGCAGATGCGATCAATCGTCAGCTGCCTTCCCTTCACACCGGCCTCACACATGGGAGTTTTGCAACACTGCACCCTGTCGGCCTCTGTCCTTGCTTCCCCGGTGCACTAGCAACTCAGGATGGAAAACTTGCTTGGACCTCACATGCAGTGCACCTCGGCTCGCCTTTCTGAACATATTCTCGACAGTTTGTCAAATGTATAGGATTCGAAACTCTACGGAAATCGAGGCCTGTAGTTGCCGTGGGCCCTGACCGTCCGCTCGCTGATGATACGTTGATGGCTGATTTCTTTTGTAAGTCAACGTGCTGCATGAGCTTGACGTGAAGCTCATATTGGTGACAGATGGTCAAGATAGGCTTCGTGGATTCCACTCGAGCGTATGTACACATTTGAGGGTGAAGCAAAGTATTGACTAATTTGGGTAGCATCCGCATCGAAAGCCCGCCGAGACGTGGCAGCGCCTCTTGAAAGTGGCAGAAAAGTCGTCTGCTCCTGAGCAGGGTGAAATAGCCAACCAGATGAACAAAACAGCCTCTCTATTCACACAATCTCAAACACCTGCACATTTGGAGATTTTGAAATTATTACGCGACAACGAACCCAACAGCATTACGATCGTGGCAATCGGTCCCATGACGAACCTCGCCCTTGCTGCAGCGGAAGATGCGGAAACATTCTTGAAAGTCAAGGAGATCGTGGTCATGGGCGGCAGCATTGACCAAGCCAGCAATGCAGGTTATCAATCTCTCTCACATCTACAGCAGGCTCCAAACATAGACGAGCCTCCTTTCAGGCTCATCAAACAAGCGCCAGGTCCTATTAGAGATTGGCTGAACACTCGAAACCAAATGACGCCTGTTGCAGAATTCAATACCTTTGCAGACTCTGTGGCGGCGGCACGAGTATATGCTCTCACATCACCGAAACCACACACCACGATGCCTGCAGTGCCGCCGACACCTCTGGGTCAGAAAGAGGGAGCACCCCCCCCATCATTCCTCTCCTCTTACCCAGACAATCCTTCAAAGCGGTTGACCATCACATTGTTCCCACTGGACATCACTGAGAAGCATGTGCTCACTCGTGGCGAATTCGAGGCATCTCTTCAGCCACAGCTGGCTGCAAAATCGCCATTGGCAGAATGGGTTTCAGCGTTTATGAACGCTACCTTTGAGAAAGTCGAATTTCTTCATCCAGAAGTTTCCAGAGACGCCGTGGGACTGCAACTCCATGATCCGCTGACGATATGGTATTGCATGGATGATGACAACCCCAAATGGAAGATTATTGAGGGTGAAGATTTGAGGGTGGAGACTGCAGGCCAGTGGACAAGAGGAATGTTTGTGACTGACAGAGGAAATCGAAAGCGAAAGGACAACTACGGCGGTAGTGAAGCATCTGGGGATACTAATAGCTCGTTGACAGGAGGGACTGGCAATCGACTCAATCGGTGTGTCGGATCCCCTGGACAGGATATTTTCGGTCAAATACTGCTCAAACGAGTATTTGGCAGCTGAGCGGTAAGATGTTAGTGATACTTGTAGTAAAGTTTAAGCTACAGGAGGTGGAAGTAGTTGGCATGATGGAGGATGAGAAACAGGCTTAGACGCTTAATACTGCCAGCACCCGAGTTGGGCACGTAATACAGATACAAGGCTCCTATTCGCCATGGTAGGTGTTCGCCTTGCATTTCCCAAGATGATCAGACTTGCCAGAATATTCTTGTATTTCTCAGGGCCGCAGGAATAGTATAGCCTCTGGTTGGATAGTTGCATGAATTAAAGTCTTCAACAATTTCAACAGTCAATTAGCAGTTGTCACGTAGTAAGACAGGGATATCATCACGAGACTAAAGCAGAGGTCCTGAATGAGCACTCAGTCTCTTGCCTGTCTTCGATTGAGCGGACCATCTGGATCAAAATGCGTTGGCCGCTTTTCTCGAGACTGGGCGACGCCTCGTGGGAATAGAAGGAACGAAGCCGCCAGATTCTCAGTTGAAACCAAGGTCCAATTGAGCAAAGATGTACGTAAATCCCAACTTCGCCCAGGATTGTGTACCGTGAGGGTCAATCAGTCTCGACTTGGACCCTTGTGAAAAAAAAAAAAAAAGAGAAGAAAATAGAACGTGGTGTTACAGCTAGACGCCCGAATCCTCTTGCTCTATACTTGCGATTCTCTGATACGTATTCCAATTTGCGCACACATTATCCACGTAGGTTGAGTTTGTCATGGCCCCAATGTCGTCTTGCCTCTCAATAAACTGCAACGCAAATCCCTCAGAAGTGTGCCACCCAATGTGACAGTGCATTAGCCAAACTCCCGGATTATCCGTCTGCCACGCCAACACGAGATATCCCGACGCGGGCAGCATCGCCGTATCGCGCCGCGCAGGATTGTCCGTGTTGAGAGCAACAGTGCTAGACGAGTATGTGCCCGACCCTTGGGCGAGGACGAAAAAGTCGTGTCCGTGCAGATGAATCGGATGAGGCACGCCTATGGCAGTCTCTATGACGAGATATACCCACTGGTCTGCGTCGCTGAGCTGTATGACGGCATCGTCAGTCTCGTAGCTTGTTGTGCCGTTCAGCACCGACTGCAACGTCGGATTCGCCCAGTCGACGAGCATCGTTGTGCTGTTGAGATACCACTTGAACAGTCCGGCACTATTGGTGCCTACTGTTGCCTGCTCGAGGTCATTCCAATTTGCATCCGACACCGACTTGCTGACGTAGGGTGCCAGATTGGCCGTTTCGTCGTCGCAGCTATCTGTATAATTGTACCCCGTTGTCGTGGGCGTTGCGGCACTGTCGCCGTAGTATACGATACCTCGGATATTGTCGGAACTTTCGTTGTCGGAACAGGCGGCCTGGGGAATTGCACGCATCCAAAAGTTGTCGGCTGTGGATGCTTGGTCGGCCGTCACGATGACATCGTATCGTTGGGCTATAGAGTAAATTACCTTGTATCCACTTTATCGTTTGAATATCCGGTATATACAGTCAAACAAACATGTGGCGTACTCACCGATTCCGATATTCAATACCGTGGCTGTAAAGGGCTGAATTGGTACGAGATCTGACGCAATCACCGTCATTGTGTGATTGTCAATGGAAAATTTCCAGTGTGTATCAATTGCCGCGTTGAGGAGTCTCAGGCGGTAAGATCGTCCCGAGGTAAACGATACGTTGAAACGAGTCCCTGTTTGGGAAGAGCTTTCGTCAGATCCGTAGACATTGGTGCCGTTGATCAGCCCGTTGTCGAGCGTGGGTGGTCCGGTCGTTTGGGCCACAGAGTACAACTCATCCACTGTTTGGTGGTCCCAGTCGTTTAGAAAGACCATTCCGAGGTCTTCATCGTAGTTTGAACTGGCGGGTCCATTAATGATGATGCCCCCAAACACTCCTTGCCAGGTCTGGAGGCCAATATGTGAGTGATACCAAGAAGTGCCGTACTGCGTGGCCTTCCAAGTGTACGTGGTTGATTGGTTGACAGCAAGAGGGCATTGTGTAATAGATACCACTCCGTCATTTTGATTGGTATAGTTTTGGCGTATACCATGAAAGTGAATGCTTGTACCGTTGAGGGAGGTTGTTAGAGAGTTGCTAACATGCACAACCACAGTGTCCCCCCAATCAGCAAACAGGGTTGGTCCGGGAATGCTGCCATTGACAGCAATAGCAGGCCGAGAGAAGCCGTCAGGAGCTACAACAACATCTGTCAACTCTAGCCAGTACTCCCTGGTGACCAAAGTATCAACAACAGTGGTGGAATAGTCGGTTGCCACGGAGTAGTCACACCACTGCATGCGGTCGCCTGCGCTGTTCCCGGTACAAGCCGCCGCCGTGACGACTTTGGCAGTCGTTGCTAGCAAAATAATCAAATATTGAATCATTGTTAGAGATTGTGATATAGATGCTGAGTGCGTAGGAAGATGAGGGACGAGAGGCAAATTTATCTTTGCTATAAACAATGGTTTGGTGATACGGCTTCCATCTACAGTAACGTATCCTAGAGGCTAGGCTAGTCCATATACAAGACCGACAAATTCAATAGTTTGTCACTTTGGAAAACCTTATTTCTGTTATCCTAAACCTCAATAACTGCCGAGGAGCATCCCCTTGCTCGTCCAGGGCCACGTAAGCCCAGGCCGCGTAACTAGTCCATAATAACGTGACGATCAGAGTCTGTGCAACTATTCATAATTACACTACATGTGCTATCAAGTTAATAACCCTAATACTTAGTATTATGGCGTTAATTTTGTACATGCAACCTCGTTGCCCACATCCCGCGAGATAGCCTGCCTGTTCATTACGCGTCCGGTTGTGCATATGAGCCACTCACTGGAGGCCAAAAGCTATTTGTAGCTTCAATAGAAAGCCGATAACCGGCATAAATCGGCTCCCATGACAATAAACTTGCAAGGAGTAGCAGAATGCTAAGCTAGGCTAACGGCGCTTGGAGCGGCTGACAATAAAAGCTCTGTGCTAGGTGATGACATGCCGCGTCAGCGGCTTGAGACATGGTGGACACGTCACTGCTGGGTTCGAATTGCTGCTCACTTGAGTGAAGAGGCTTGGCACTCGGATATAAAAGTATAATAAGTATCTGCTTGGAAGAAGCAATAGTGTCCGGAGCCATTGCGTTCACTTCATTCACCCCAGGCAATAAGTTCTGCTAGCCAAGTTATTATCAAGTTTCTTTCCACCATGATCTCATCGTATTTGTTGGCCTCGATTACCCTTTTGTTTCTATGCAGTACAAAAGGGGAATTGATGAGCAGACAGGGCTCTACGGAGCCATTTCAGATGTATGCCTACGGTCCTGGCATTGGTGGGCTTTCAATTTTCTCCTCTGGTGGTAAATAGCAACAAATCCTCGGTTTATATGCTTCAACTGACTTGAAATACAGGCAATGCCTTTATTGGAGACTACCAAAGCACGAATCAGTCACAGGCTGCTCCGGTTATAAGTACATTGTCTCGTTACTAGTTTCACACAAACGCCCGTAGCTTACATTATTTTAGTAACCCCTGTTAATACAGGGGATGATCGCGGATCTTGGATTGGGACTCCTAATACTACTCGTCCTGTCAATTCAACCGATCCTCCAACGTGGTCGAGCCGCGAACTTGCCATTCCCGGACCCGAGTCGGCATCGAATCAAGTGGGTTTTGTAACAGCGGCAAACGATACCTCTAATGCAATTACCTCGGGCTTTAGCTTTTATGGAAACGTTATATTATTGACGACTGGAGATGGAAAATGGGAGTCTCTTTGGTCTGCTGTTCCGACTGCTATAGACGATGTTTATTTGCTGCAGTGGAACGTGACGGATGATGAGGACAGCAACCAAGTGCCATTGACATTGAAGAGAATCCCCCCTTCCAATTCACAAAACTAGGGAGCACTTTGCTGCGCTACACCTCCATTCGGCATTGACCGAACTATTATCAACGAGCACGCCGTGGCGCTCAACTCGAATGTGATGAAGAGAGACAGTTTGGACCGAGGAATGCGTTTTCAATAAATACATTTTAGTATATTTGATAGTCGAATTAATCATGAGCATCCTCGTCGGGGCTTGGGCCTGACCTTGTAGCTGGGGTTGGGTTGGGTTGGGATGCGGCTTTGGGATCGTAGCTAGATGCCAGCCCGTAGATCTAGCTTATCAAATTGGTCTATTGTGCGCCGCCTTTCTCTTCTCAAACCATTGTGCAGAAAAACACGGGTAAGAAAAGGATGTTACTAAGCTGCGCCCTTTGCCGTGATATTCGTTGTCTTGAATGAGTCTGCATCCACAAACATTTGATCAAACAAACTTCTCCCTTTGTAGTCTCGTGATTGAACCACCACACCACTGCTCAAACATCTTTGATACAATCGTTTTCTGCATCATGGGCTAGGGCTTTGTTTTTGACGACAAAGGACTACAAGAGGTGTGAATGAGTACAATCCTGGTCATACAATAATGCAGGGTGTATTACAGATTAAAGAGCAGCGTTTTAAGGCTCCTGCCGCATAAAGATTATGCACTCATTCCGAAGCAATTCCCTTACCGTCCATTGACGAACCCTTAGAAAGTCATGAATTCTGTGACCAAATACCTATACGCACGCCTAGGAATTGTTTCAGCGCCCTATCTTTTGTTTCCCTTTGAGTAATTTGTTCTCTGGATTTTAGGTCCCATGACACCTTTGTGTCTCGCGAAGAGGAGGGACGCTTGATGCACCGCAGTGGGACATAAAAGACACGCCAGTGCCCCAAGGTGTAAAAAGTTGAAGAAAACAATTCATCACATTTTCTCACCTATTTGATATCCTACCTATTCTTACTTCCAACGTATTGACAGTATCCACATAATGGGCAACTGTTCCAGCAAGCAAAGTCCCAGCAATGCCGAAGACGAGGAAACTCGGCCACTACGACATGCAACAATGTCGGAGTACGTTTTTCTTTATTGAAACACGGAGAAGTATTCATCATTCTAGTGCTAATGAATAACATTTTCTGAAGACCTGCGGCGACATGGAATATGCAGCCCGTAGTGCCAAGAAGCACTTGCCAAGCATTCAACGGAGATGGCATGGGGAATTTCCTGACCGAACAGCCAAGCCTCTACGTGCCAATAAGCCCACCAGCCTCTCCTTAACAAATCGACCTCGTTGCCAAAAATTAGGCAACGAGGGGCTTTTAAGGGCCCCATACCGAATACCGTGCTTTGCTAAGGCTGTAAGTACATCTTTATAGGCCAGAGAGCAATATAGTAAAGCTTACTAAATTTAAAGTAGGGACCCTTTTACGCCCGTCGTTTCTGAATTTTGAATCAAGTGTTATATTTTCATGTATATTGTCATCTATTGGCGGAATAACTTCCCTTCAAAGAGTCTCAGTTATTCACTAGATAGAGCGTCGTAATACAGATCTATCCTTGTCTTGGGCACATTCTTAGACTTGTGCTCGATGATAGTATTCACAGCCTTAACCAGCGTATTCTCCAAGGAAGTAAACCCATGCTTCTGGCCCATCTTCTGTAGAACCCGAACACTAAGCTTATTATCCACTTCGCCAGCATCCACGGCCTCCTCATTGACCGATTCCAGCATAATCTTTCCGGAGAACCGCCTGTGCAAGATTTCGAGAATCTGCACCCATGAGTATGTCCCTGCAAATGCAAATAGGCGCTCGTCACTCACATCATCGAGTGTCAACGCGCCTAGGTGCAACAGTGCTGTATCCTCGACATCAACGTACCACTGCGGTGGCAAAATTGACGGCGCGGCAGGATAGCCCTTGACGACAGCATCGATAACGGCCGAGGTGCTGCGATAGCCCATGTTCTCCGGCGAAATCGCTATGCCAAAGTTTACATTGGGCACAACCGTGTTAAAGGAGAAGGGTGGCTTGTTTTTGTGCACCCATGCAAAGGCTTCCTGCTCGCCGCGCGCCTTGGAGGCGCCGTAGAGCATGATCCCGTGCCAACGGGGGTTGCCCTTGCCATCCCAAGGTTTGGCTGTTTGTCCCATGGCTGCAGTATTCCAGGTAGATGCGTCGATTCTGTACGGCACGCCAGTTGTGGGAACAGCGCATGCGGCAAGGGACGACGTAATCACAACGCTCTTCACCGTAGGTTCCTTTGCTGCTGTCTCGAGCAACAATAGGTTGGACTGGATAGTTTGGTCGATGATGCTTTGGTTTTCTGGATTCATGTCCATATTCATGGCCATGTGAGCAACGCCATCCACCCCTTTCAGAGCCTCATCGAAGGCACCTGGAGAATGAATGTCTGGAACCTCCACAAGTTCGAATTTGGGACCAAAGTACGTTTTCATCCAGATATTTGATGCGGCGGAGCGAACAGTGCCACGAACTTGGTACCCGCGCTGCAAGAAAACTTGGATAGCAACGCTAGCAATATAGCCATTGGCGCCAGTGACGAGAAGGAGACCTCCGGGCGGAACTGAAGTCATTGCAGGTATTGAAATGTGTTCTGGATAAGATGCTTTGAAACTGAGTGTAGAGATGAGAAATCTCAGAGATGAGGTTGACAGGCTGCTTTATATAGAGAAGACGATGGACATTTGCCCACAGACGCCGACGCTCTCGTGTATCAGTCCCTCCTGGTTTATTAGACTGGTTCGTTTTCCCGATTGGGAAACGAGGGCTGATGAGTCTCAGCCTAGCCATGGTGGTACAACTTGTCTCCACTTGATGACTTCAAGTTGGCATATCGACCCATTCCCTTCTCATCCTCTAGCTTGGTTGCAAACCCGCTCTCTCACACATGTCCATCAGTCCCAAGGTATACCCAATGCCCGACACCTCAACGTCCACCGTTTTTGCCAACACCGTACTGGTGTCTTGGGAAGCGGGCCAAGTTCCCACACTGCAGACCATTGGGGTTCCAGACCAGCCACGCAAGAAGCGCGCCCATTGCAAAAGCCGGCGTGGGTGCCTGGCATGCAAGCGTCGCAGAGTCAAGGTGCGTTACTACAGTGTACGTCTAACGGCTGCCTGTTTCAATCTAACAACCTAGTGTGACGAACGTCTCCCATGCTCCAGCTGCGTTAAGCGCAAAGTCCAATGCGTGCAGCCATTGCAACAATATGACGTTTCCCCAGGCCTCTCCGCGACCAGCCCTCGCTTTGAGATAGACCCAACCCCCCAGATTAGTCTATTGCATCTCGAGTTATTCAATCACTGGGATAATGAAACCCGGTCGACGCTTACATTTCCTCAAGTCTGGCCCGTCGTCACGCAACGAGCTTTTCATGTACGCCTGAGTCCTGACTTGCCCATGGAAATAGACCCTATATTAATATGCCATAGCAAGATTTCATCATGTGTGCCATCCTAAGTGTTGCTGGTATGCACCTCGCAACCCTTTGCCCGCAGAGCAGCAAATACTCGCACGCAGCAATGCAACTAATGGCCAAGACGATACGGCTCTTTCGCCAAAATCTATCTCGCCCCTTCACCAAAGACCACTGCGAGGCCCTTATGGGAACGGCTCTTCTCATAAACTACATGTCGTGGGTCGACCTGGGGTTCATGGACGGCGGAACAACTGCCGACTCGGATAGTTTGAATCTCGTCCAGGATCAGTTATTTTTTCTCAGCTCTGGCATTCTCCAGGTTTGGTTCCAAGCCATGCCCATCTTTATTGACGAGGGAAGCGTCTTTACTCAGATTGTATATCAAAACCCAAGACTCGATATTGAAGATGCCCTCGTAAAAATCGGCGAGGACCCAGCTCGCTTCGTAGAGCCATTCATGACAATATGGGACGATCCTCACTACCAGACCTTGAGTTGCAAAACCACAGATACAGTTGATTCTGGGGCTACGTTCCATGCTTGGCGTCTTCTTCTTGGTCTAGAATCAGAACTTACATGTCGAAATTCCTTACCGCCAGCATCAGCGCCAACATCACAGGGACATGGTGAACAGCAGAAACTAAGATCTCTCAGAGATACAGTCACAAGAATTACTACCAAGTATATCTCTGCCAGCCATCTGGATACTTCTGTCGCACCATCATCACAATCGGATCGCTCCTCATTCGAAAAAGTTATCCGCTGCATGTCGCCTCTCTTGTGCTGTGCGTCTCTCAACTCGACGGCAGATTCGGCAGCACACGCTAGCACCAAGGCTCTCGAAGCGAATATTGAGCAATTGTTCTATGGGTTTCCGATTATGTGCTGCGGACCCTTTGCCAGGTCAATAACGACAGGAGATTCGCGAGCTCTCGCCTTTCTTTTCCACTTTTATCACGCCGCACGAAGATTGCTGGCGCCTAAAAGGTGCTGGTGGGCATCTGTGAGAAGCTCCGTCATGGAGGAGCGTATACTCAAGGAGCTAGACTGCCGTGGGCTTGATGTATCTCTGCACATTGAGTAGTATACATAGCCTCGAGACTCTTCACAGAAACTGTATAGCTGCCTGTCAAGATCTCATTGACCTAATTGCAGTAGGGGCTGTTCCATGTTGAGTGCGGTGGAATAATTCCTGTACACGGTTAGTAGGGTCTCAGCTAAACAATCGGATTGTAGCTCAATCAATAGCAAGCCGTTGCTAACAGCGTCCATTTCTAGGTGATTGTATGGATCTGCAGCCATGGTGCTTAGCACCGTCTGTATACTGTCCCTGGCAACTCACCCCTCGTCAGTCAGTGCAAAGTCGTATCTAGCACTAGAAATTCAATGCTTTTACTTATCTTGGAGTCCCTCATCCCCGAGTCTTGCCAAAGGTTTGTCGCCAAAACGAGGGCTAGGCTCAATGGTGCATAAGAAATCAACGACATATGGACCTTGACACTGGGCCAAGTCCATAATTTTCCATGAGCCGGGACTTCACTTTCATAAAAATTCGGCCCTTGCGTGAAGATTTACACAATTTGATAGTAATATTAGTTAATTAGACAGAAAGCCTAATGTTATTATGGTGGTAGAGCCAGAATTGGAACCTGCTCACCCAAGCATCACCACAAGCTGCCCTTGTGCCATGTGCCAGTCAACCACTCTGTTTGGGGCACATAAGATCACAATACCGCTGGTGATAAAATACAAGGAAGAAGTCACCATATGCCCTCCACAGTTGATGTTGAAGTGACAAGTGAAACAGAGATGGTCGCGGCGTACAAGTGCTTAGAGATTACTAAAGAATGTAGCATTGAGATGACGCGTATCGACAGACCTACTTGAATACGCTTTACGGGATTACTTTACAGACAACCACTCGGGTGATTGGGGTGACGCAAGATATATCCATTACCCTCAAAGCTAGGGGTTCAATAGGATCCGGCACAAACGATGCCCTATCAATTCTGCATTCGCCAGAATACGGAGGAGCTACGAAAAAATAAGGGCAGATCTGTTCGCATCAACTGCATGTCTTGCTCTTGCCTTGACGTAGCACAGTGGCGAACACGTCCTTGGACAGTTAGAACCAGCTCCAAGCGCACGATAGAATACTTTTCCTGCTGGGCATACGGTAACTCTGCGTCAATTCCATGCCTTGAACGAATATTGGTCAGTTGGATTCGGTGCAGAAGCATATAGACTGTCTACGTTTGTCGTATGGATAGCTCCCAAGAGAAAAGAGGTAGCTGCATCTACTAGCCGTTCTCTTAGCCGTGAGACTGTTGAGCGCGTCAGGTTCTGACGCATTGCTAGCACATGACACTATTAGATGTTGTATTGAGGCCAAGGCAAGTACTTATGCACATGTATCTGCACAGGGTTAGAATAATGCATGTTTCCCGCATTTTAGTTCAACATATTGTATCCCGTGTAGCGACATAATGTTCGTGTAGCAACGCAGTCCGCGTATAATTGAAAGATAGTTGGTATATTTGCCTTTTTATCTGAAGTTTGCATAATTGTGACAAGGGTTCAATACAGAAGGCTTGGAGCAAAAGGGCTCAATTCAATAATAATCTCGAAGGGTCTCTAAGGTCTTGAGTTGCTAGGAGGAAGGAAGAGAAAGGTGACTGCTTTATATACATAAAAGGAACGCCCGGGCCTAGGGCTCTTGCCCGGGCACGTGTTCCAGCTGTGTAACCAACAGGTCCCTCATCGGTGAAGCCCCTTTGTTGGGCGTCACGATCTGTTGGGCCTTTTCCGTGTAACAATAATTGACAAGAACCAAGCATACTCTATGCCAATAGAATTGGCTATAATTTAGCCAAGATATAGCAATTTTGGCAGGGCCATCTATAAGCGAATAAATTCCGTAATACACAATTTGGCTTACGAAATAAACGTGGCACGATGCCAAGCTATTGATATTAATACCAGTACTGGCTATACCCGCGAGTACCTCGTGTCACGCGAGGCGGATTTCCAATATCTCTTCGGCTACGAAAAAAGGGCGATTTAGCCAGGGTCCCCGCAGTCAAGTGATTAGCTACACGGATAAGCGAAAGGTCCTGTCCGGAGTATAAAGGTCTTACTATATGTATTATAGCTCCATTTGTACGTAAGCTTGGGTACTATGTATTTGTGTCTTGTTACCCCAGCAGCGGCTAAAGCCTATACATACTTGAATCCCCACAAGTATTTCCGCAGTATAAGACGCGATTATTATAGGGAATAGAGAAGCATCAGATGCAATTTATTCGATATGATACAACATTTCATGGCAGGTTTAGACAGGGAATACAATCCTAATAAGGGGTTTGTGTCACAATCTTACGTTTGAGTTGAGACTACATCGAAAATATGATGTATCACTTCATCATATACGTAGCTTGTGAACATTTGCAGCAAATATATCGAAATACATATATATATATACAAGGTCACGGTTTTCCTAGGTCAAGATATCAGTTCAATACGACTTGTGATATCTCCATCTCATTTATCAATTTCATCTTTTTTTACAAAAATGAAGGCCATAATTTGGAGCCTTAGCTTGGCCACGATGACGGCGTGGTCATTCGCTCGCCCCCTTGTCATTGACGAGGCGACCTTTGAGCGGCATGGCGGCGATATCAACAACGTGGCGACTAGTATCATGACGCAAAATAAAGAATTACTTGCCTCTAGCTACGAAGCACCTTGGCTTGTCGTTGGCCGCATCAGTGGCTGCACCGCAACATGGCTGGGCGAGAAAGACGGTTGGAGTTATGTGCTTACTGCGGCACACTGCGTCGCGTATCAAGGCACCGAAACGGCCATAAGCAAGACCTTTACCGCACCTGGAGGGCAAGTCATTGCATCAGGCAAAGGTACTGTGTATGTACCACAGCAACGGATCAAAAAGCCAAAGGGTATGGGGGGTGCTTCTACCGATATCGCCATCCTCAAGTTGCCCACACGCAACCCGATGGTCGACAAGGCCGGCAGGTCGTTGGAGCCGCCAATCCTAAACGACGCGCTAGACGAGAAAGGCAGAGATGTCATCTTTGTTGGTTACGGAAGCTGGGGCGTTGGCTTGGACGGCAGCGGCGCGTACGGACCATCGCAGGGCGAGCGGCGGCTGTACGGGCGCAGCCGCATCGACAGCATTTTCGAACTCGAACATGGAATCGCTGCGAGCTACAAACCCGTAGGGCCATCGCCATTCTGGGCGCGGACGGCCCCAGGCGACAGTGGTTCTGCTTGGTGGCAGATCCGCGAGGGCAAGCCAGTGATTATCGCGACAACAAACGGTGGCCGCCCAACCGAAGCGACTGGCGCGCGCGTGTCAAAATATGCTGCCTGGATCAAGTCCATCTACCCCGAGGCGCGAATCTTGTCAGCCGAGAAGCCCCAAGGCTGCATTGTCAGTCTGCATACAAAAGCGCGGTATTGCATGTCTGCCGGCACGACGCCCGAGTATTCTCTGCCATGGTGGATATACGAGCATGAGATCTACGTGGATGCTGCGCCAGGCACCGCAGTGAAGCTATCAGACTTTGACAATCTTTCGTATAACCGAGTCGCAACTTTTGTCGGGACAGTCGAAAACAACAGGCTCAAGTCGGTCAAGGCAGCCAACGGGAAGAACCTCGACTTCTCGCGGCCACACTCGATGCGCGTTGTGAAGGATACAACCCCAGTCGGCTGCATCACCAGCCTGACAACCAGCGCAAGCTATTGTTTGCCTCCCGAGCAGCAGTCGGAGGGCTCGCTGCCGTCCTGGATCTACGCGCATGACGTGCAGGTTGAAGCCGCGCCGGGAACCGCAGTAATACTATCGGACTCTGATAACCTCCCGCAGGACCGCCTCGCAACGTTTACCGGATTCGTTCAGAACTGGGACTTGACCAAGGTGAGAGCCCTGAATGGGCAAGATTTGGACTTTTCGCGGCCAAAGTCGATGCGGGTCATCCGGCAATAAACTCAACTTGCAGGTCTTTGCGGCCGTGTTTAAGGTTAGCTTGTTGTAACGGCACGCGGGAGCAAACGAGATCAAATGGGACTTGATGAAAGCCATAGTAGACGAGATGAGCAACAGATATTTCCGAGGGTGGTCCATTAATATGGCCGTGGTTATACTATATAGCGGGATACCACAGGCCCGAAACTAGATTGCGAGTTAGCTTTAGCTTCATAAATTGATTCAAGCCGTTACATTTGTCAAAGCTTTGGAAGACGAGTGATTGGTTAGCTGAAAGACGAACGGAACGGCCAAACTAGAATGCAATGGCTGATTACGGCTTATGAACCTGACGACTTGGCTGTTACGCGGAGGTCACGTTGCCATCAAGGCACGGGCCGTACCTTGAGCCTGACGATAGTTACACAAGGGAAGAGGATTTTAATCATGTTGTGGACTCATGCTAGACCATGAATGCCGACTTTGGAAACTAAATCGGGATCGGTACAGGACAATACTGTTGTTGAGTCAAACAGGCTGAATCTGAATATTCGTGAGGCTTTTATTGAGGGGTTGAGAGGTCCGGGAGGCCTGAAGGTCGTGATATTTGCTTTTTCTGGGTTCCAGATTAGGGCTAGGACGAGGGCCATCACAGGGGTCCTCAGAGGCTCGGTCAGGGTATAAAAAGGCCAATTTCCCGGATTTTCAGATCATTATCCTTAGCCCTTCATCCATCATAATAATCACCAATTTGACTCGACCCTATTATGTGCAACTTTCAACTGCCCCGAATTGCTGTTTGATAACTCAACAACTAAACATGCAACGTAGCATAATGAGTGCTGTATCTTATTCCTCCGCATGTTAGCGCACCTGAGGTAGCAGCAGCAACATTCGACCAGACGCGTGATTGTAAGATCCTCCGGCCGCAAGAGTAGGTAGCCACAAACCCTACATTTCAATAAAGAAAAACGTATTATTATACATTTTGGGTTCCCTAAGCATTAACGTATCGTCATGAATCCTTGGACAATCGAAGCATAGCGCTGATTTCAATGAGCTAATTGCATCGTCTCTACGAGAGCCTCGGCAACATGTGTCGCGAATTGCAAATCATTAACATGTCCCGGCTCTTCCACCACCTTGATTCCCGTCTGTGCTAAATTGGCCTTGATTGTGTCAAACAGGGCAGCGTCCGCGGCTTCATCGTAAAAGGGGCCGCCGGGAACAGCCAGCATGCTCACACCACCTTTAGGAATCCAAACCTGGGTCAAGGCGGTGTTTTTTGACGCTTTCAACTTGTCGCAAATAAATTCTGCAATGGACTTGCAGTCGCTCTCGGATGATCGAACAAGCGTCACTAATGGGTTGTGCTCTACCTGCCTTCGATGCTGGTATTTGGCCGGCACGGAGGCCTTTGGGCCAAAGTTGGCCATGTCCAAGGCGCCGAGTGATACGATGTTGGGAATTCCCGCTTCTATAGCGGCGTCAAGTCTCTCGTCTCCAGCAGACATTTGCCCTCCCATTATGAAATCACAAATCTCGGTAGTTGTGAGATCGATTACAGCATCTATTTGGCCATTGCGAATGAGGCGCTCCATGGCCCTCCCCCCGTGGCCCGTCGCGTGAAAGACGTACGTTTCAATCGGAAAGCGGGATTCCAAAAAACTTCTTATGGCATCTACCCCGGGCGTCGTCACCCCAAACATGGTGATGGCGACTCGCTTCTTGGCGGGCGATTCCCGCGGTCGCTGCTCTCTTCGCATCGAGTACGAAGACGCGGCTCCAGCAATGGCGGCTGCGGCATTGGCCAAAATGTCGCGGAGTACTTGATTCAGACCAGCAACATCGACGACAGAATACATCAAGGTGATGTCGGTCTCGCCGATAATAGGACCTGTATCGCCACTGGCAATCGTCGACACGATGAGCTTGGGGAATCCGACGGGAAGCGCTTGGCGCATCACGGCCGAAGCCAAGGCTGTGCCGCCAGATCCTCCTGCCGAGATGACGCCATCGATGGAGCCCTTGGTGAACATGTCCTGTATCAACTTGGTTGTGCAGTCGGATACCATTTCAATAAATTGCCCGCGTGTTCGCCCAGTGTCCTCGGCCTCTCCCGTGTGCTTGAACAGCATGTCTGATACGCAGACGTCGACGGCATCGTGGGCGACGGGCTTGCGACCGACGTCTATAAGGAGGGTCTTGACCTGGGAATATTTACCAATCTCGTCGCGAAGAAACAGCAGCTCGGTCAACTTGGTGTCACACGTCCCGACAATGGCAACGGTCGCCGCCATCCTGTTGGTTGAAGCCGTCGGTTTTATTCTCCGAAATGTTGGCTTTGCTCGTGGGCAACTCGGTGGCTCTCACACGCAGTCGCTGACGGTCTGGTTTTGGTATTCTCATTGTGGCAATTTGGCAAAGAGCTTCAAACAGATCAATCGCAACTGCCCCACAAAATGCGGGGGACCGGCGCATCCGGTCTGCCCACGAGTTGTCAATGTGTCAATACATCATGCCGAGCTGGAGGCATCTCAAGAGTAGACGACTCATTTGGAGCTTCAATTTTATATATTCATGAAACCCATTCTCCCTGCTGAAATAGCCGGCACAACGCACGCAAATTGACCAAGCCAGCTCGTCTGGTGTAATCTCACGCCGTCAAAATGCCGCCACCCACAAGCAGAAGGGAGATCCTGGCCCGTCTTCGGTCACAAATACAGCAAGGCAAGCCCATAGTAGGCGCTGGAGCTGGCATTGGACTTTCAGCAAAGTTCATCGAAGAAGGAGGCGGCGACTTGATTATTATATACAATAGCGGCCGTTTCAGAATGGCCGGCCGGGGATCCTTGGCCGGCCTCATGCCGTACGGAAATGCAAACGACGTCGTCCTTGACATGGTAAGACGCAAGTCTTGAGGCTCCCGGGAAACTGTCCGTCCGTTTCTAACAGAACAAACACTAGGCCAATGAAGTGCTGCCAATCGTCAAATCTACCCCCGTCATCGCCGGTGTTTGTGGTACAGACCCGCTGAGAAACATGACCTTCTTTTTAAAACAGTTGCACGACATGGGCTTTTCAGGTGTCCAGAATTTTCCCACCGTGGGACTTATCGACGGTCAGTTTCGTGCCAATCTGGAGGAAACGGGCATGTCGTACGACCTGGAAGTCGACATGATTGCCATGGCTCACGAAATGGGCCTGCTTACGACTCCTTACGTCTTCAACACGCGAGAAAGTGAAAAGATGACTCGCGCGGGAGCCGACGTGTTGGTCGCTCACATGGGCTTGACAACGAGTGGCTCAATCGGCGCCACCTCGGGCAAGACCATGGATGAATGCGTAACTCTGATTCAAGAGATTCGTGATGCGGCCGTTGCCATCAACCCCGACGTTATAGTCTTGTGTCATGGAGGACCAATTGCTAGTCCAGACGACGCGCAGTACGTTTTGAGCCGTACCACAGGAATTCATGGCTTCTATGGCGCAAGCTCAATGGAGAGATTGCCGGTTGAGACGGCTATTGCGGATATCACGAGGAATTTCAAGAAGATTCGGACGTAGGGTGGCCTGCCTGTGCTGCCTCGTGCGTGCTTGTGGGGGGAAGTAGGGAATCAAGTTAGCTGTAAAGAGCTATCTTGCTTCTTTTCTTTTCTTCCTTGAAACTCTATTCAGTGCAACCTGCAAATCTAGATAATCTGCACTTGCTTGTTTGGTCACGTCTACACTCAGGGCAATGGAGTTTTTTTTACCAACCTGGAAGGGAGAAGGAATAATACAAAAAGCTTACTTTTCAGTATTTATATCTGATAGATCTGCGCCTAGTCTCCCAAGGAACCGTGTCAAGAACTTCATCTCCCTCACCCACCCTCCAAAGTATGTAAACCAAGAGATATCCAAATCGTCGTAACCTTTCTCTCAAGTTGTAGTCTTGACGGCAAATATTTGTTCCCCAAGGCATAGTCTTGACTCTCTACACAGCTCAAGTCTTTGAGATGCAGTCCAAGTGAAGCAGAGGCATAATGACTTGGTAATTTCATTACGACAAAAGTACAAGTTCACCGCAAATATACCTTTAATTATAGAGGTTATAATATTAATTTTTAGAGAATAAAATACTACTTTTAAAGGATAATTTATAAAGTACTAAAATTAATTTTAGTTAACTTTACCCTTTTATATTAGTATTATCTAGTTAAGAATTTATAGTATAATACTTACCTTAATTATATTAAATATATTTATTAATAATTAAATAAGTTTAATACTTAATTATTAATAAATAATAAGTATTATAATATAAATATAATTAAAGTATATTTATATTACTTATTATAAATATAAATTATTAAGTATTTTTTTTATTATTTATTAATAATATTAAATATAATTATAAAAAAAAATTATTATATATTTAATATTCTTTTAAGTATTATTAATTTAAGTATATATAATTTATTAAATTTAATATTATTTAAAAGTATTATATTAATATAATTAAAGTTAATATATATAATATTAAGCTAAAATAAATATAATAAGTAATAATATATAATATTATAATTTAATTTTTAATATACTTAAATATTATAATTATTTATTTATTAATAATATTAAATATTTTAAAAATACTTTTAAAAAAATATTATAATATTTTTAAAGTAAATATTAAATTTATATTATAAAATATATAAAAGAAGTATTATTTATATTTATAAAAGAGTTTTTTTTAAGTTTATTAAAAATTTATTAATATAAATTTTAATATTAAAATAAATAAAAAGATTAATAATATAAGAACTTTATTATTTTAAGAGCTAAATATTATTATAATATATTTACTTATATATAATAATATATTAATAAATATTTTATAATTTATTATAAACTTAATACTTTAATTAATAAGAAGCTTATAATAAATATTAATAATATTTACTTAATATAATATTATTATTAAGTTTATAATATATTAGTTTTTTTAAATAAATACTAATAAAAATATAATTAATACTCTTAATTTTTTTATAAGTATATATTATAATATATTTATAAGTTTTAATATATAAAAAACTAAGTTAAAAAGCTATTAATAATTATTATTTTAATAATAAAAATAAAAATATAAAATTAAAAAAATATATAAATAAATAAGACCTTAAAAAAAATAACTTTAAAATAATTATATATAATAATATTAAGTTAATACTTCTTAAATTTATAAAAAAAAAAAAAATTTTAATTATAAAAATAATATTTTATTTTATTAAAAATTAAAAAAAAAAAAGAATTTATAAGTACTTAATATTAATAATATTATTTTATTATTAGTTTTTAATTATAATTATATAAAAAAACTTTTATTTTTTATAAAATTAATAATTTTTTATTTAATATTATTTTTTATTTATTAGCTTTTACTCTTTTTAATTAAGTATTTAAAGTAAATATTTAAATAATTTAAGATATTTATAAAATAAAAGTTTACTTATTATATTACTTACTTAAATTTAACTAGTATAAAAGTATTAAAAATAAATTTATTTTTAGGTAAGTTATATTAATTAATAATAGAATAATTTAAATATTTAATATTAAGGCGTTTTATTATTATATTTACTTTTATTACCTTTAAAAGCTAAGTTTTATTATAAGGTTTTTATAAATTTTAAACTTATATTATATTTAATATAATTCTAAAAAAAGTATTAAAGGTAAAATAATATTATTATTTTTTATTTTACTTATTAATTCTATTTAATAGTTATAATATAAGTATAACTTTAGTAAATTATATACTATATAAATATAATTACTTATTAAGTATATATAAACTAGCGGATTTAATATAATATTATAGTAGTTTTTTTTAAGTATTCTTTAAATAAAGCTTTATTAAAAGTAGCTAATTATATAAGCTATTATATTAATTTATAAGCCTTAATTAATATTACTTATTTAAACTTTAAGAATATTAAAATTAACTTTACTTTAATAAAACTTATTAAATTTTAAGATAATTTAAGCTAAAAAGTTTATTATAAGTTTAAAAATATAAAAAATATAAAAGTATATAAAATTAAATTATATTAAATATATTATATTATAAAAAATAAAGTATAATTAATAAGAGTATATTTATAAAAAATAGTTAAAATAATAATATAATAAGACTTTTTTAATAATATTAATATAATAAAAATAAATTTATTATTAAAAAATAAAACTAGTTTATTTTTTAATTTTAAGTTTAATATATAAAATTCTTAACCTTTTTATAATTTAAAAAAGCACTAATTATTAGTAGAACTTATATATATTAATATAAGTAATTTAAATAATAAAATAAAACTAAAATATTATATTTATATTATAAATATAATAATACTTCTTAAAAAAGAATATAAAATCTAGTATATAAAATTTAAAATAAAAGTATAAATTAATAAGTTTTCTTAAAGTTATAATATAAACTAATATTTTATTTACTTTTAAAATAAGTATATATTTATAAACTAAAAGCTTAATAAGTTTTACTCTTCTTATTAAATAAGAAATTATTTAATATTTAAATACCTTAAAGAACTTAATAAATTAATAATAATATATTTTAAGCTAAAATACTAAAATAAAAAAGGTATATTTTATAAGCTTTAAGCTTTTTAAGCTTACTTAATAAGAGTTTATAATTATAATAACTTTAATAAATATAAGAGTTTTAAGAATATATAAATATTATTATAAAATAATTTTATATAATAAAATAATATATTTTAAAAATTAGGATCTTTTTTACTATAAAATTACCCTAGTATTATAGCTATTATAAACTAGTATTATATAAAGTAAAATATTTAAGTATAAAATTAACTAGTTTTTAGCGGCGACTTAAAATCTAGAAGTTATTTTATATATATAGTATTTATTTTAAGGTTAATTATAAAATAAATAAAAAGTAATATATTAATTTAAAATTAAAGTAAATTATTCTTTATATAATATTTAAGATTTTATATAATTAAAATATTTTAAGGCCTTTTTAATTTAATTTTCCTTTTAATTTAAATAGAAATATACTTATAAGTATTTAATAAATTAATTAAAATACTTTAAAAAATTACTAAAAAAAGCTTTTTAAGCGGAAATTCTATTAATAAGCTCCTTTTATTATATAAATATTAGCTTAATTTATTAATTATTTAAAATAATAAATACTTATATAAATATCTTAATAAAATTTAAGTATATTATAAATAAAAAGCTAAAAGGTTTTATATAAGCTTTTTAATATTTTTTTATTAACCTTTTTTATAATAGTTTTTATTTAAGTAATTTTACTTTAAAATTTAAATTAAGAGTATTTAAGTATATATTATAAGTAATAATTATATATTTACTTTTATATTAATTAAGAGAATTTAATTATATATTTTATTTACTTTTAATTTTAAACTTTAAAGTATTTAAAAAATTAATTAATTAAAAGTAATTAAACCTAGTTAATAAGCTTACTTTAAAGTAGTTATTAATAATACTTTTAAGTATATTTATTATTATAATAATATATATATATTAAATAAATTTATTACTTAAAAAAATATTATTTAAAGAAAAGTAATTTAAAAAATATATTTTCTTATTTTTTAAAACTAATATTATAATAATATAATATATTAGTAGTATTAATTTAAGATAATATTAATTTTCAATTGTTTCGCTCTGTAGTTAAATGAAATTACACGCATAATACAAGTATCGTGCAAGCGTAAAATCTAATAATTTAAGATAATATAATATTATTTTTAGGACTTTATATTTAGTTATTTATACTATAATTATATAAGTTTTATAGTCTTTTATATTTAGACTATATAATTTAGCTGCCTATTTAGCTGTGTAATTTAGCTGTTTATTTAACTATATAATTTAGCTGCCTATTTAACTACGTAATTTAGCTGCTTATTTAACTACGTAATTTAGCTGTCTATTTAACTATATAATTTAATTATCTATTTAATTATATAATTTAGCTGCCTATTTAACTACATAATTTAGCTGTCTATTTAACTTATATTTTAGTGCTTATTTAATTATGTTAAATTTAATGTGTATTTAATTATATTTATTTAATTATATCTCTTTAATTATAGTATTATTTTTAATTCTTAAATTACATTTAAATACTATAATATAAAACTAGACTTATATACTTTTTATTTTAAAACTTAAATAGTATTTTAAATATTATACTAGTACTTTATTTAAAGTACTTACTACTTATTATATATTTACTTAAAAGAATAATATATATTAAAATTTTATTATTTTATATTTATAAGTATTATTTAATACTTTTATTTTTAATAAGAGAAATAAAAAGTATAAAAAAAAAAGAATTATAATACTTAATATAATAAGTTATTAAAAGGTTAAAGTTCTAATATAAAATAAAATTTTATATAAATATTTACTTTAAAGTAATTAATAAAATAGTTTAGTTTTAAAGAATAAAAACTCTAAAATAATACTATTTTTATAAATATTAAAGTAATTATATTTAAGCTTAAAAGAAAAGTATATAAAATTATAATAAATAATTAAATTAATAAATTATATAAAGCTTTTACTTTATTATTATTATATAATAAATTATTTAATATTATAGCTTAAGTTATAAATTAAAATAATTTAGCTTTTTTATAATATTAATTTTTTAAGTACTTTTATACTTTATAAAATTATATTATACTTTAAGTTAAGCTTTATAAATAACTTAACTTAACTTTAATAAAAATATTATTATATAAAGTTATATTATAAATATATTAATTTTATTTTAAATTTATACTTAATTAATTATAATAATAAATAATTACTTTTTTATTATTTTAATTAAGTTTATTTAGCTTTTTAGCTTAATTTTATTAAAATTAAAACTAAAATTAAAAGTTAATAATAAATAAAATAATATATATATAAAGTAAAATAAAATAAAGTTCTTTACTTAAATATTAAGTTTTAGCTAAAAATTTATTATAAAAAAGCTAATTTAATATTTTATATAAACTTAAAAAGTAATATAAGTTACTTAAACTTTATTAGTATAATTAATTACCTTACTTTTATATATTTTAATTATTTAACTTAACTTAAAATTAAAAGTTATAGCCTTATATTATATTATTATAAAAAAAGATAAGAATTTATCTTTTAAATTTAATTATACTTAATTATTAATATTTTTAAATATACTTAAAAAATATATTTAATAAAATTATTTAAATTATTTAATTATTATAAAATATAATTAATATAATAAAATCTAGGTAATTAATATATTTTTTAACTTCTTAAATAAAACTTTAAATTCTAGAACCTTATAAAGCTAAGTTTAAACTTTTAAGTACTTTAATAAATAATAATATAATATAATTAAATTACGGCCGCGGCGCGGCACTAATTATACTAGTACATTTAACACGTTATAATACGTAAATAGTCTACTTTTCTAGTTTTTTATTATTCTTAGCTTAATATAACTTAATATTATTTTAAATTTTATACTTATATAATACTTATATTATATATATAATTTTATTTAATTATAAAGTAAAATAATTAAAAATTAATTAATTAATATAATTAAATTATTATTAATATTATTATTAGTATTTTTAAGAACTATAAAAATATTTATATAAGAATTTATAAATATTATTAAAAGTAATAATTAATAAAGTAAGTAAAAAGAACTCTTATAAAATAAAGAATTTAACCTTTTAAGTACTTATTATTAAAGCTTATAAGCGTTTACTAATAAAGTTAATAAATATTTATATAATATTATTTAAAATTATAAAAATTATATTAATAAATAAAATATTAATTAATTATAAAATTATTAATTATATAAAAAAGAAAATAAAAAAATATTTTTATAATTAAATAAATCCCTTTAAAAAAGGTAAAACTACTAATATAAATTTACTTAACAGCTTTAATCTTATAAGCTTTTTTAGCTTTCTTAGTCTTATTAGTTTTATTAGCCAATACTTATATTATATATATAATTTTATTTAATTATAAAGTAAAATAATTAAAAATTAATAATTAAATAAATAGAACTATTATTTACTTTACTTTACTCTAAATTTAATATAATAATATTACTTTAAATTAAACTATAATATTAAAACTTTACTTATATAATAGTTTAAGTAATACTTAAAATACTCTTATTATAAAAGCTTACTTTAAGCTTATAATTAAGTAATAATTACTTATAATTTATAATAACTTATAAATATAAAATTTTCTTAATTTTCTTAAATAATTTTATAACTTTTTTATATAATATTTTTAAAGTATATATTAAATAATATACTAATATATTAAGTATACTTAATATTAAATTTATTAGTACTTATAAACTTATATACTCTTTTAAATATTAAGTTTATTATATATTTAAGTTTAAATTATAAAAATTATAAATAACTTAGTATTTAAGCCTTTTAAAGATATTTTCTTTAAATAAAATAAAATAAAATAAGATAAGATAAGCTCCTTTAATAATAGTAAGAAGTATATAAGTTATAACCGGCTAAATACTAGTTATAGCTTATATATACTATTATTAAGTTAGTAATTAATAAGCAGATAAGGCCTTATCCCTTTAAAACTAAATAAGATCCCGTTTAATTACTAGTTTAAATATTACGCTTTTACTCTTAATATTATTTATTATATTAAACTTATAATATACTAATTTTATTAATTAACTTTATTTAAATTAATTTTTATAATTTTTATAAAATAAATATTTTAAATAAACTTCTCTTATAACTTATATAACTAATATTATATTAAATTATAATTAAACTATAATATAGCTTTTTTTCTCTTATACTTTATATTAAGCCTATTATTCCTTATTATCTTATACTACTCTTTTATAGAATTCACTTATACCTCGCTTATTAAGTTAAGGCCTAATAGTACTAAGGGTAGAGCTTAAACTACTATAAAAAGTGCTAGCTGCTATAAAAAGCTGCTATTATAATAGGGGCTATATTAGATAATTAAGGGTCATAAAAGATCAAGTATAATAGCGCTAATTATATTAAATATATAAAAGAGATTAAAGTAGCTACTTTATATAAATAATAACTTAATTAAAGAACTTCTCTCTAAAAATAAAAAGAAGTCTACTTTTAAATAAGCTTAATAGATAATATACTCTCTAATAATTAAGTAATTAAGGTAATATTATTTAAGTTATTATAACTAAGAAAAATTATACTTTAAATAAACTATTAAGAGATATTTCTCTTAACTTTAAACCCCTTAAAATATACTATAATAATTTTTAATTAATTTAATTTATAGTAGAAAATAACTAGTAAATTATAATAAAGTTATATAATATATTAATATTTAAAATATATAATTAAAATAAGAATTTAAAAAGAGTAAGTTTCTAATAAAATACTTATTAACTAATAAGATACTAGTAAATAATTTAATAAAAGCTTTATTATAATTAAAATTTAAGTACTTTTAATTAATATTAAACTTAATAAATATTAAAAAAAAAGTAAATATAAAAGAAGAAATTATAAAATAAAATAATAATAAATTTATAAGTAATTATTCTTTTAAAACTTCAAATTTTTATTTTAATTATTAAAATTATAATTATATTTTAAAGTCTAGCTTTTTATATAACTAGTTTATTAAAAAGTATTATTAAATATTCTTATAATAAATATTAAGTTTTAGTATTATTTATAAATAAAGTATTACTTATAATTAAAAGTCCTTTTACTATATATAATCTATTATATATAATAATAAGGAATTTTATTATATAAAAATAATAAATATATTAATTAGCTATAATAAAGTACTTAAATAATAAGTTTATTAAGAACCTAGTAAGCTATAAAGCTACTTATATTATATTAAGTCTAGTTATAATTATAATATATATTAAAGACTTAACTTATTCTTAATATACTTTTTTTCTTAAAAGCCTATTTATTATACTTAATAAAAGGAGTAGTTATAATTAGAATTAATAGTACTTAAAGCTTTAAGTTATAAAGCTTAAACTTTTATATAATTATATATATTAATTATAAATTTTTATATAAAAACAGCTATTAAAGCCCTTAATATTATTATAACCAGGAAAAATAAGGCTTTATTACCTAGATTTAATTATATATAACTAGTAAAGCTATTAAATATTCTTTAATACTAGATAAAACAAGTAAAGTAAAATAAGTTAATTATAATAAGGCAAGGTTAAAATAATAAGACTTAAGCTATTAATATATATATAAAGTTCTTTAATATAATAAAAAACCTAAAAACTCTAAGAAGTTATATATAAAAACTTTAATAATTTAATAAGTAATAGAGTAAATTAAGTAGCTTATTTATACTCCTACTATTAATATTCACAAGAACTGCTAAAAATTTTATATAAGTTTACTATAAAACTTATAATAATTTAAAGCTAAATATCCTAGAGGAAAAACTCAAACAAAACAAATAATACTACTTTCAGAATGCTCGTGTCGCATTTTAAGATATGTATTAGCCATAGTTACTTAGAGATATTATGCTACCCGTTACAATTCTTGTGTATTCCTTACATAACCCTCCCCCCTTCAAATAAATAGAAGGATTAAACGCAGCTATTTATCTTGTAAGCTGCTTCGCCGAAGCGGCAAAGCTGTAACAAGTAACCATATCTGATACAAACTTAAGACTAGGAGTATTTAAGGAATTATCAGTATAGTAGTTCCCAGCAACCTCTGTATTCCCCAACTATACAACGTAGCGATACCTACTATAACCCCCACAGTAGGGCTTTTAACGCAAGCTCGGCTATCCTGGCCTTCGCTCATAGATTCGCCTGGGTTCCCAGTTCTTTTATAAACATTCCCGCCAGGTCTTTCGATTATACCTAGGTTCCTAGTTCTTCTACGAACATTCCCGCCAGGTTTTTCGATTTAGATCAGCCCAAGGTGCTCTAGAGAGGTGCGTGTCCACTGAGGCCCAGCCCCTGCAGTGGATTTTGCCCGACAGCTCGCTGCTGAGGCGCGTCGTGATATCCCTGTCAACATCGTCGAGGTATGCTGCGAGCTATCTGAAACAGTAGAGAGGGAAGCCTGGTCGGGGAATTCAAACAGCTTCATTCTTACGCACGGCATTGAGGGAATAATTAGACAACGTCTGACCACGTAATGAAAGTCTGGTCATTCTGGAGGCTGAGGCAGTCAATACAAGAGGCCTATACATACAAGCGTTTTCCTCGCCCAACTGGAAAACAGAGCATGATAAACTATGAGTCTCTACATTATCACTTATCTTTCCATCCTCTTGAAATACTGCCATTTCTTCCAAAATGCCTCCCTCCAACCCTACTTCAGCACAGGTGCAAGGTTCGGGCTGTCCCGAGTCGGAGACGTCCAGCTCTGCAAGGTAGGTCTCCAAGCCTTCGTCCCTCTCCAATAACCTTGGACACTCCAAGAAATCGTAACTTGTAGTCGAGTCATTCAAGGATAACAAGACTAACAAGTATCAAATGTATCTTGTTAGGTTTCACCACAGAACGGTCGGAATCGAATGCCCGCCGCAGCTGCTCGTCTGCGTCGAGCAAACTCGGCACGAGCGATGCGGCAGCTGTCGAATCTCCCAGGGTCTTGAGCAACTGGGTATAAAATTCCCGACACATGTCCTCGCCAAGGTTCTGGACAGCTCCAAGGGCAAACTCCCATGGAGAGATTCCTTGGAGAGCTGTGTGAGGAATTTGGCTCCCAACTGAGCAAATAAGTACTTGTTTACGTGTCCTCTAGCTAGCTATAGACTTATACTTGGTTCGACCAAGGATACCCCGTCTATTACAAGCCGTATTCGATCCGCTGCAGCTTAGCAAATTATTTTGTTTTCTATTTCCAATACATACTAGTGTCGTTAACCCTAACCCCACAGGGGCGGGCGGCGACGCTTAGATTACGGCTCAATGACCTGTGAAGATCAAGATGATGCAGGCACGATGCCAACTACATTCGCCAAGAGCAAGCCTTAATATTAAGTTCTGCGCGGCTTCCCTACCATATACGACCACAGCCACAGTTAAATCCAACGATTCCATCGCCATTTATTCCACCTCTAGCTTCTTCCTTATCTAAAGCATACTCCGGATAGCCCATCTCCCCTCTACGAGAAGATACCAATTTCGTCTCAATGCATTTCGCTATGGCCTCGATGCATGTGCTGTGGTGATAACCTTCGCCGCTAAAGTACCAGGTGGGTGGACCTTCCCATATTAACCCCAGTGCCATGAATGTCCCCCCACTCTCGTTGCATTCTCAAACCCGCAGGGGAGGACAATGGAGACGCACTTACTAGCTAGTTGTCACAGCACCATCACGACTTTGTCTAAGACACTCACATGAGCACAGACCATTAGCGCACCATAAAGCTGTAGTCTAGATAGCTTCGTCTTCCCTCCTCCTTAAGGCACAACTACGTTACTACCAGCACCTTAGATTCGCCCCGTGATACTAGTCATGTAGCACACCGCGCCTGCTACGTGCTACTAGAGGAATTCTCTCTTATTGAACCTGCTTGTTATACATATCCAGGAGCAAGCTGTAGTTATTACATGTTATAATCCTTGCCTTACGCCACCACCTAGCTTTTTTTTTGTCTTGTAGCTTGTACCCTGCCTCTTCGCTTTATAGAGTTGGGGTGGATTGTGTAAAACATATTGTGGCTTTAAAGAGCTAAGTCAATGCGGCAAGTCATGCACCGGAACAATACCGCGGGTTAATACAATGCAGCATCGCCATCTATTTCCACTGGTCGGAAGTAAGTGGGCTAGCCACTTGGCGACTCGTACTTGTCTGACTCCGTGACGGGTCTGGATGTATAGCTTGTAAAGCGCATAAACAAGTCCCTACTCATGCAAAAGTGGGCATACCTCGCTTGATAATGCTAAGCTCCCATAGTAGAGCGTGTTGCGCTGAAAAGAGCAAAAGCGTAGGCCCACTACGTCTCTCTAGCAGACATAAAGTGGCATATATTCTATGCGATCTCAGCACGTACTATTACTAGTATCTAGTATATATAGATCAAGTAGACCGCGGCCCTCTCTTCAAGAGATTCAATCCCTTCTACACTACTATTTATCGATTTATATCGATTTTTCATTCGTTATTATCTCTCTATCCCGTCATAAGCCTAGAACCCTAGAGCAAGATCACTTTACACACCGCTGTCTTGTAACAGTACACGGCACGAGAAAGATCGAGTGTGGTTTGGATAAAGTCTCTCTTTTCAAGGAAAAAGAAATAAAACTCCCAAGAAGAGCTGTAGCTAAAGCTATCTACATGATCAAGCGAGACGTTTACTAACCAGGGAGGTCACATAACCGCCTCACATCTCTGGCTCTCGCGTCACGTTAACTACCTATATACGCATCATGTTAGCTCAAGGGCCGCTCACGCTACTGCTATGCATGCTAATAGCATGCCTGGAATGGTCGATTGGTGCTCACGGCCTGTCGATCCGTCAGGAGTCACTTCCAACTCTCTTATACCGCTTCGACACCCGGAAGCCAGATGTTATTAAAAAAGCAGGAGGCTTTTCGCCCCGTAGCATGGATATACAGAACGAAGAGGGGGCGAGTGTCTACTTGCATATGAGAGGCGATCCAGCTGGAGGCGCTCCTAAAGATTCAATATACGTGTCGACAACTATCGATGCCCAGATCGCGGCCAAAGAAGTTGCGGCTGGCCGGGAAGGCTACATATACGAGATCCATGCTACGGAAAACATGTTCTCGGTCTCGGACACTCTCAAGAATCACTACATTTATCTATCTCAGAAGGAGTGGGTAGCAGTACTAGGCATTCGGTCCGACCAGATTAAGAGTGTAGCCAAGGTCAAGGCTCGCAAGGCAACTGGGGCCAAGCCAGAGCTCGAATTCAAGCCATTCAAGGGATACAACGAGGCCAAGTACAATGGGCACACTGCCAGTCCTCCAGAACCTCAGCTGGCTGGATTTCCCCCCAACCACCCAGCGCTCGAAGAGCCACAGTGGAAGGCCCTGAGCGGGAAGTCCCTGAAAGACGCTGCATCGGAATTTTTGAAGCGTGCAGAAGCCAAAGGCTGGGAGCTGCCAGAGTTTAGGGAGGGCGGCGGATGTACCATTTCAAAACGAGGTCTCTGTGATGAGGCCGGAAATGGCGCCGAGGATCAAGGTCTCAAGAACCCCGAGAAGGAAGGCGATGAACAAGTCCCCGGGACGGGAGAAGAGCCGCCCAGGCCCCCCGAGTTGAACAAAGAAGGAGAAGTGCCGTCAACGGGCGAGCTTGTGAAAAGCGTTGAGGATGTATCCTCGACAGAATTCAGGGCTCTAGCCGGGAGATACAAGGTTTTATCCTTCGTCGAGAACAAGCTAAAGCTAAAGCTCTCATTGTTCCGCTCCGACACGCTCAAGTACAAGCCGCTAGGCAGTGCCCTGAACCACGTCAAGGCGCCGCCGTCTTTTGGAAAGCTAGCACTAAAGTCCCTCAATAAGTCCTTCAAGGCGCTCGGCTTGGGATTGTACGCCCACGGCGTTATAGACGCGTTTGCAAACAATGTCAGTGCCATCGACCGCGCCGCAGCGCTGACTGCCATTATCCCTGTGGTCGGTTGTGCTACGCAGATAGCAGCAGACATTGCTGGGGGTCAAGCCAATGCATTGGACGCCATCGATGACGCCATGTGCATCGTTGGCGATGTTTTGCTCTTCAACCCAGCAACTGCCCCTTTTGGCGTCGCCGTCCACATCGCCCGCTTCATCATCGGACTGATCCGTGCCGCCCTCCCACCCCCTGGACCGGACCCCGAGGTGCTGCGGGAAATCAAGAAGATCAGAGACGAGGCCTGGACCGAGTTTCTCCAACAGCACGTGTACAAGGAGCTCTCGTCTAGGGAGTTTGGCGACAACATGCGCAGTGCTCTCGCCACCGAGACTTTGTCCCTCCTCTCCGAGGGTGCCCAAACCATTGGCGTCCTGGTCAAGAGCCAAGAGCTGGCGCTCAACAAGACGGATGACAAGACAGAATTAGAACAGCTCAAGAGCTTCTTCCAAAACGGCACAGAAAACGTCCGCAAAAGGCTCGACTCGACGATTCTGGACGCTCAGCGCCGGTACATGATCAATCTCGTGGCCAACGTGCGGGACCAGGACAAGAACGCCTCGATACAGGCGGCAGCCGACGCGTATAACGAGTTCTTTGTCACAAAAAACCTGACTGATGCCGGGGCCGACGAGAGCATCAAGCAGAGCATCCGCAGCGAGAAGTTGCCCATGCCCGACAGCTTCACCCTAGCCTACCTTATCGGGCAGGGCACGGCGCAGGATATCCAAGTACCTACACAACCGGCCCCCGAGATTGAAAAGGCGCTCACGTCGCCCGAGCCAAAGGATGAAAAGGGCCTGGCATTGCGGCAAGCTGCGGCCAACGACGGAACCAATTGGGAGATGCACCCGCTGGCCCTGAGTCTGCCCGACTACCTGCAGCTGAAAGTGCAGGGCATGTCCAAGCAGGATGCCGACACTGTTAGCATCCAGCAGACAGCTGCCTTGATCAAGTTTTTCGACGGCAACGTGGCCGAGGAGGACCTGGAAAAGGCGTCTCCCAAACTGGAGGGTGTCGACATCAAGGAGTTTCAAATCTTGGCTGCTCTGAACATGGGGCGGAAACTTAAGCTCTGGAAGCTAACCGAGGATAGGAAGCTTCACTTCGTTCCCGAGTCGGCGGCTAGTATTCCCGCCGGGACGATTGCCTCGGTTTTGGGGCTCTCGGAACAGGACGTCCAAGTGGTGCTAGGGAAGTGATTTGCCTCGTAAATTTTCGGGCATGTAAGCATTCATACACTCAAGTTGGTAGACTCCAAGAGGGCGCCGTCCATGGCTGGAGCTTGCAGAATGGAAGCTGTTGGATCGTCAAAGGGATAATGCAGTACTGCAATAGGGGTATCAATAAAGGTCAATTCAAGTCTATTCTCTTAAGAGCTAGATAGTGGGCGGCGCCGGTGGCCACGATATTTATACGCGGTGTTGTAACCTATAAGGGATTTTACGGTGATGCGCCGGATCCACTGATGCGCCGGATTTTAACCAGCCTACGCATTGGACTTTAATGTAGAGCAACACAACACACACCAACTTAAATCCCTTAAAATTAGAGAAATAATAAGATTATAGCAAAATACATCTTAATTTATTTTATAATTTTTAAGCTATTATAGCCGCTTACTATTCCGCTATAACTGCTCTAAGTTCTAATATAATACTATTATCTTTTAAGTACTTTTAATAATTAGAAAAGGCTTTTTTAAACTTATTATACTTACTAAAATTATTTTTATTTTCTTTTTTAATATTATTTTATAATAACTTAATAATATAAAAAGTACTAGTATTTTTATACTTAGTAGAATAATAATAATTATTTTATCTTAAATTCTCTTATTTTTTTTAATAATATTAAAATTCTCTTATAATTTTAGCTACTTTTATTTAAATATTCTCTAATTAAATTTTTAAGAGCTTTTTAAATTTATTAATTAACTTTTCTCTTTTACTTTTTAGTTTTTTTTACTTATTATTTTTATTCCCTTTTCTTATTTTATTATCTTCTTTACTTTAAAGCTTATACTTTTTATACTACTACTTTTTATTATTATTAAGCTTTTTTTATTTACTTTTAAAAAGCTTTCTCTTACTTTTTAACTTTTATTATAACTTTTTTTAAATATATTTATATAATTTTTATTAAGCTAAATACTTAAATTAAGTTAAAGTTTATATAATTAAAAAGGTAATTTTTTAGAGTTTTATTATATTATTTATATTATTTTTTATAAATAATTATTTTATAAAATTCTTAATTCTTAAACTTAAGTAACTTAACCTCCACTTAAAAGCTTTTAAGTATACTTTTTAGCTTTTAAGTACTAGAGCTAAAATCCCTTAATTTATTAATTATATTATTAATTAATTATTATAGTTCCTAGATAATAAGCTTTTATAAGGCTTAAAAGTCTATTAAGTTATTATTTATATCTAGGTTTTCTTTTTTAATTTTAGTAATTTATAATAAAATAACTTCTAAATTAAAAGGGAGAAGACCTATTTGTCTTTACTTACTAGTAATATTTTTAAGAGAGAAAAAAGTTTTAAAATTACTTTAAAATAAGGTCTAAAACTTATATTTTAATAAATTAATAAGTTTTTAAGTTTTTATAGTTTATTAAACTAGCTAATTAATATATATTATAAAGAGAAAACTAAATAATAATACGTTTAAGAGCTAAAATTAATATATAAAATAGGGTAAAAAAACTATAATAATAATTTGATATTAATTATACTAGTTTAAAAAGTTTATATTAATATAACTAGAGTATTTATTAGTAATTAAAAGGTAGTAATTATAATTATTATATATTTTAGCTTTAATAAAGTAATTAAAAACGCTTATAAGCTATTTTTTATTAAGTTTATAATTAGTTTAACTTATTTTAAAAGTTATAAAAAAGCTAATTAATACTTAAAGTTAAATTTTATTAACTAGGAATTTTAAACTTATTTTACCTTACTTTAATAAATAAGAAATAAGAGTAGTAATATTAAGTCTTAATAAATATAAACTAGGAATATAATCTAGAATTAATTATTATTTTATAATATATTAAGTAGCTTATTTTACTTTTTAAAATTAAGAGTAAAAACTCTCTTTATTTTATTTATTATACTTATAAAAAAGCTTTTTTTATTTATATTATATATATTATAAAAAATAATATTATATTTCTTAATTTTCTTATAAATTTTTTATTATTAATAATAAAATTAAAAGGTTATATATAAACTTACTAGCTTAAAATATACTTTATATTTAAGTATATTATCTACTTTTTTTTATATTATATTAAAGCTATTAAACTAGGTATAATTAAGGTTAATATAATAATATTTAATAAAATTATATATTTAGTTCTTTTTAACTTTTATTTTTATTATATTTTAAGTAAAATTCTTAATTATAATTAAAATAAATAAAATATTATATAATAAAAGCTTATAAATATAAGTAATAAGTTCTTATTTTTATTATTTTAATAGCCTTAATTTATATAAACTATTAATATTATATTTTAACTATTATTTACCTTAATATTAGTATTATAAAGTAATTTTATTATAATTAAAATACTATATAGTTTTTATATAATTAATTAATTCTAAAAATTCTAGAAATTTAAGTATTTTATTAATTATAATTATAATTATTAAAATATTTAAGGTTAAAGTTAAGTAAATAAAGCGGTGTAAATCCGGCAGATTATTGGATCCGGCGCTTCACCGTAAAATCACTTAGTGGGTCACAACATGTGACGGGCGCTGCGCCCCTGCGCTGATGCATCTTGTGACAACGTGCTGCAGGAATTACAACAGAAGCAGTTTTGAGTTTCACAGGCATAGACTACTTTCTCCCAATAAGGTTATAGGATCAAGCGCTTAGGGGTGGACCTTCAGGGTGTGGCCGCTGGGATTAGATTCATCGCACGTTGAAGTTTAGCACCTTAGCTACACATATTTAATAATATTAAATATTTTCCAATAGTTGAAGAGCGAGAAAAAGCCAGACCCTTCTAATGCAGAGGCCGCCAAGAAGTGTGATAAGGTGTTGAGTACTTAAGTGAGCCTCCGTGTCTAATTTTTATTTGCCAGGCAGAGATAGGCGCTTTGACTTTTATTTTTATCCCACTAGTAATATAAGAACAGCGGCTTTATATTTAGCAGTAATAGGGAGACGCTTTTATTCTTAATTAAATAATAGTCTAGTAGGATTTAAGAGGAAATACTATAATATAGAGCTCTTTATTTACACTTAGGATAAGAATAGCCAGGATAGGAATAGCTAGGATAAGAGCGGCTAGGATAATAGTAGTAATAAGTTTACTAGTAAATACTAGTATAAAAGTGCTTAAAAGGGGATTTAAACTTTAGAATATCTAGTTCTAATTAAGTACTTTATTTTAGCTTTTATTATATATTATAAAATTATATATAAATTAAAAATATTAATATATAATAAGCTTTTAATTTTTATATTTTAATATAAAACTTTTATTACTTATTAAATATTTAATAATAAAAAAAAGAACTTTAATTATTATAAATAATTAAATTTTTAAAAAACTTAATTTAATTAATTTATTAATTATAATTAAATATATATTTAAATAAGAAATATTTTATTATTATTTATAATTTAATAATAAGCTTATATAACTTAATATAAAATATTTTTTAAAATATTATACTTAATAAAAAAGTTTTTTTTATATAATATTTATTAGAAATATTAATAAAATAAGCTTATAAATATATATATTATATTATTTATTTTATTTAAATATATAAATACTAAAAATAAGAATTTACTTATTATTTTATTTAAATATTTTTTTAATATAAATAAAAATTATTAAAAGTTTTACTTAATTCTCCTTTAATAACTTAAAAGTATATATTATATTTAATAATAAAATTATTTTACTTATAATAATTATTAATATATATTTTTTATTTTTTATAATTAATAATTTTATTAAGTAATTCTAAAATTCTTATTAATTATATATAAGTAAATTAATATTTCTAATATAATAAACTTTTATTTAAAAGAATATTATTAATTATTTAAATAATTATAAAAGTATTAAAAATAATTATATTTATATTAATTATTAAAGTATTTAAAAGTAATTTAACTTAAAAAAAGTAAATTTTCTTAAAATAAACTTTAAATATTAATTATAATTCTTTTAGAATTAATAATTTAAATAATAAAAGTTATTTATTAAATAAAATCTAGCTTAAAAGAGTTATATTACGACCTAGTTATATACAAGAAGCAGGCTACAAGTTAGGCCGGCTATATAAGCTACAAGATAGTACAAGTAAGGCAGATAATAAATTAATAGTTAGAGTAATTATTATATTTAAATTATAAAAGGAATTATAACTTATATAAATAGAATTATAATTATAATAATAATTTAAAAGGAAATATTATAATAAAAAAAATAATCCCTTATAATATATAAAACTCTTAAATTTACTTTATAAATAAACTCTAGTTTTTTAGCTTTTAATAATAATTATTATATTAATTTAAGCTTTACTTATAACTTTTTAACTTTAATTACTTAATTATAATTTATAACTTATTATTAATATAATATTTAACTACTTAAATTAACTACTCTAATAACTTTACTAATATAAATTATAACTAGTTTATCTCTTAAAAACCTAGCGTTATACGTCGAAGACTCCTATTAGACCTTCCGTGTAATAGTCGTTACAAGTTATAATACTAGTTTATATTAGTAGTAATATAAGAGAATTTATATTTATATAATAAGTTAAGTAATAAAGTATAATAATAAATAATAATTATTATATATAATACTTATATTAATAATAATATAAAATAATAATTACTTAAATTTTATTTTTATATTTAAAATTAAATAGAATTAAATTTAAAATTAGAATTTAAAATTATACTTAAATATAATTTTTATATTAAAAGAGTTTAATATTTTAAAATAATATTATAAAAATAATAAAAATAATATACTCTTTTACTTAAAAGTACTTAATATACTTAAATAAATTATATTAATTAAAATATATATAAGAATAAATATATTTATTTTATAAATATACTTTAATTTTAAGAATAAATTCTAGAAAATAATATATAAAAATAATATAATTCTTTTACTTAATATATTAAAATTTAAAAATAAATATATTATTTAAAATAAAAGTACTTTAATTATTAAATTAGTTTATTTTTATTTAATTTTTATATAATAAATAAATATACTTTAAGCTTTAATAATACTTAAATAATTAGCTATTAAGTATTAGTTTATAAGTACTT
Organism: Metarhizium guizhouense ARSEF 977; assembly: GCA_000814955.1. Lineage (NCBI taxonomy): Eukaryota > Fungi > Ascomycota > Sordariomycetes > Hypocreales > Clavicipitaceae > Metarhizium > Metarhizium guizhouense. The sequence goes on along the minus strand of AZNH01000066.1, from coordinate 7,774 downwards.
TAAATTTCTTAACTTTAATATAAATAATAAGTTATAAGTAAGCTAGACTTTTTATATATTACCTTTAACTTTAATAAAAAATAGAATAATAAAAATTAAGAAAAAAAAGCTTAAATTATATAATTAATAATAATAAAAAAAGAACTAATTATATTTATTTAAAATAATAGTTTTAAAAGTAAGTTTTTTATTATTAAGTATTAAAAAAATATATTATAAAAAAGTATATTATAAAAGAAGTAAAGTAATTATTATTATAATATTTTTATTAAAAATAAGAAACTCTAAGTACCTTATAATATATTAACTTTTTAAACTATAAAAAGAAGATTTTTTTAATTATAACCCTTCTTTTTTATTATAATTAATTATATTATTAAGTATAAAATAATAATATTTATAATTATAATTATACTTTTTTATTATATTATTATAATAAAAATCTTTTTAATACCCTAATAAGTTTATAATTTAAAGTACTAAGTTAATACTTAAAATAAAACCTAAAAATAATATATATAAAATTACTTATTTTTTTATACTTTTTCCTTAGGGTTTTATATAAGCTTATAATACTAGTTTATTATAAAAATACTAGAACTTATATATATATTATAAGCCTAGCTTTTATATTATAAATATATTATAATTTTAGAATTTAAAAGCTAAAATAACTTATAATAAATTATAAACTTTAAAAGAGTAATAAGTATTTACTAAGTTACTAGTAACTTAGCACTATAAGTACCTAGTATAACAGAATTAGCTAGCGTAGTTACTAGTTATCCCACGATATATTATAATAATTATTAGTATTTTTAAGTTATATATTAATTAGTTATTAATTATAATAATAAGTAAGTTACTAATATAAATAGCTACTTATATTAGTTATATAATAATTACTAGTAGTACTTAAGTACTAATAATAAAAATATAGTAATTACTAGTACCTTTTAACTACTAGTAATAGCGCTTTAATAGTTACTAATATACTAGTAATTAAAGCTAGTTAGTTACTAGCACTTATTAGGCGGAAAGTTGTATGTACTAGTAGCGCAGGTTTATTTATTTATTTATTTATTTATTAATTTATAAACTGTCCTAGCCGCTTAAGCAGCTATACAGTATTTAACTAAATATATAATAGTATTTATTTTACACTTTTAAGAATTAAGTTATTTCTTATTTAAACTACTTTCCCTTTTACTTAAAAGTAATTACCTTAATATAAATAATTATTATAGCTATTCTGTATTTATAAATATATTAGGCCCTTTTTAGCTCTCCTTAACTTCTATTTAATAATAATTACTTATTTATATTATGTAAATTATATATATTAGAGTATTATAAATAGTATTACCTAGAATTAATTAAGTAAGCTAGTCTTAAAAATTATTTTAATTACTTATACTACTATTAATAAGCTATAAAAAATACACTTAATATTAATATATAATTATTTATTTACTTATATTTTAACTTTTTCTTTTATTTAATTATAATATTTTAAGAGAATATATTATATAATTTAAATCTTATATTTATATAAGTATTTATTAGTATTTACTCTATTAATTCTATAAAAGTAAGCTAAAAAGCTTATTTTACTTATTTATATTTATATAATTATAAAGTTAATTACTTTATATTTATTTATATTCCCTTTAAAAGAGGTAAAACTATTAATATAAATTTATTTAATAGCTTTACTTTTAGTTTTACTAGTTTTATTAACTCTTTTAATAATTAATATAATAGCTTTTTTAATATTATATTTAAACTTTACTTTTTTAAAAGCTTTTTTTTTTAAGTTTTTTATAATTTTATTATTTTTTTTAATTTTTATTAAATTAGGATTTTTAACTTTATAATAAGTATTTTTTTTATTATAAAAAGCTTTTAATTTATTATTAATTATAATTATATTACCTTCTTAACCTTATTATTTTTAACCTTTTAAAGGTTATAATAAGTAATCTATTTATATTAAGCTTTTTAATACTTTTAAAGCTTATATTATTATATATAATAGTTTATAAATAGTTATAGCAGATATTAATAAGTAATTATAATACTTATAAGAGATATATATATATAAAAGTAAGGACTTATAATTAGTTATATTAAGTTTTAATAATAAAAAAAGTAAATAACTTAAATAAAGAAGAATAAAATTAACTAGAAATATAAGTAAAAGTAAACTTTATAAATATATTATATATATAAGTATTTTAGGTTTTTAATATAATTTAATATAAATTATAAATATTTTTATTATTTTTAACTTAATATAACTTAATATTATTTTAGATTTTATATTTATATAATACTTATATTATATATATAATTTTATTTAATTATAAAGTAAAATAATTAAAAAAAAAATTAATATTTTTTACTTATTAATTATATAATATAAATCTTATATTATAAATTATATTATTAAGAGAAAATACTTATATATATATTAAGTTAAATAAGTATATATTAGAAAATTTTTAATATAAAAATTATATAAAATAATATATTATTATTAAAATAATTAATACTTTTATATTAATAATAAGAAAAGTAATACGTTTTATATATTACTTATTTAGCCTAGATTTTTTATTTTTATTTTTACTTTAACTTAACTAGACTTATTAGTACCTTTTAAGTTAATTATACTTAATACTCTTATAAAATTATTATATTAAGATTTTTAAGTAACTTTTAAAAGTTATTAATTTAAAAATATATTTAAAAAAGTATATTTAAGATTTTCTTATTAATTTATAATATTAAAAATATTCATAAAAAAGTTAACTTTTATTTTTAAAAAGCTTAAAATATTAATAATTAAAAGCTTTTAATATTTTTTATTAATTTTAGTTTTTTTATTTATTATATTTTCTTTAAAGTTCTTAATAATAAAACTATTAATTAAAAATAAGCTCTTTTTATATATATTTTTTAGTTTAAGTAAATTTTTTTTACTTATTAATAGAAAACTAGTTATTATATTATTAAAATTCTTTATTTATTAGCTTTAAAAATCTAGTTTAATTAAATATTTTTTAATTATTTTATAAGAGCTTTTATTTAAGTTAAAGTTTATATTAATATTTTAAGTTTTAGTAAAACTTTTAGTTTTAAACTTATTATAAGGCTTTTTAATTTTAAGTATTAATAAATACTTAAAGAAATTTTATTTTCTTATTTTAACCTTAAAATTATTATTATTTTAAGTAATATTAACTTTATTAAGAACTTATATATTTAAAGTAATATATATAAAAATATTTATAAAATAAATTTAAATTTTAAAAATACTAATACTTATTATAAGTTTTTTTAGTTTTATTAGAATTAGAGTAATAATTAATTTAAGAAATTACTAATATATCCTGTAATATAAATAGAGACTCCGGTTATTTAAAGGCGCTAAAAATCTTATAAAAGTAAGGGGAGTTAATATTAATATCCTTAATTATTATAGTATTTTTAGTTTTTATAAGAGGTAGAGTATAAGATTCTACTATTATAAGAGTATTAATAGTACTTAATAAGACAAATTATAAAGCTTTATAATTTATATTTTTATATAATAAAGTTAAATAAAAGCTTAAAACTTAAATAAATAATATATTAAAATAATATTAATTATTATTCTTTTTTAATATTTTTCTTATTTTATTAAACTTAATTTTAATTTATAAAAAAAAGTTAAATATTATATTTATACTTTTATAACTCTTAGTTTAATTACTTAAAATAATTAATAATATATTAAAGTTATAAGTTAAAGAGTTATAAATATTATATTAAATTTTCTCTTACTAGATATTATTTTTTTTATATAATATTTATAAATACTCTTATTAAAAAGCAGAAAATTATAATTTATATTTATACTTTTATAAATTCTAAATTTTAATAAATTTTTTTTAATTTATATTTTAAAAATAAAACTTATAAGTATATTCTTAATAATATCTTAAATTCCTAATAAAAATATAAATATATTAATATATAATTTATTATTTTATTTAGGAATTAAGTCTCTTAAATTAAAGTTAATATTAGTATAAAATTTATAAATCTATTTATTATTAATATTAAGTTTATAAATATTAAATACTAATTTAATAAAAGCTTTCTTAAAAATTTTAAGCCTTAATATTTTATAAAAAAAAGCTTTTATAATATTTAAAAAAGTTATAACTAATAGTTTATTAAAGGAAATATTATAATTATAATAAAGTAAAGTTAAAAGAATACTAGTTTCTTTTAGTTAGTATATTTTAAGTCTAATACTTTATTATAGTAGGTTATATTTTACCTTTTAGAAAGTTCTTTTTTATAATTAGATTTTATTATCCCTTTTATCTATAAACTTTTATTTTATATCTTAACCTAGAAAATAAGAGTAGCAGAGTAGGTTTTAAGAGTAGTTAGTACTTAACTAGGAAGAGATATTATATTATATAATTAAATAAATTAATAAGATATTTAAACTTAAAGTAATAATATTCTAGTGTTATTATTTCTAGCTTATAAATTATCAGAGAATAAAGATCTTTTTCTAGGAGGTAAGCCTTATATAAATAGTTAAGTTATTTCTTATATTTAGTATATAGTACTATTCTCTTAAAGAGGAGATAATAGTAATTATATTATACTTTTAAGTTAATCTATTTAACTAGAACTAAATAGCCGAATTAATATAAATATATAGTCTTAAAGCTGTTTTTATAAACTACTCTTTTTAGTAAATAATACTATATTTATAAATTAAAACTATAAAGTTCCCTAAAATATACTAGATTAATTAGAGTTATTATATTCTGCTTAAATACGTAGATATAGTAATATTCTTGTAAGTCTTATTAATATTAGCTCGGAAAGTTAGGACAAAGTTATATATAAGCCTGTAATAAAAATATGCTGCTAATCTAGAAAGTATAAAAACACAACTAGCTAATAGTTTAATTATATAATTTAAGACGTATAAATATAAAGGCCCTCCGCTTATCCTAATATAAGCGCCGGCGCCCTATATTTATCTAGTATATAGCAAATTAGCACTTAATATTTTATAGGGTTATACTTAAACAACTACAAACTTGTATAAATCTATTAGTATCTTAGATTTTTCTACTTAACCTTGTGCATAAACTGACTTAATTATTAAAAGTACTAACTGCACTAGTTACGGCTTCCTATTACTATTTACAGCTTAAAAGTCTTCCTTAACCTAGCTAAAGTCATATTATTAGCTTTTATTATTTCCTAATTACGGGGTCTACTTAAAAAGACTAATTAATTTACGCTTAAGTTTAATAAAATTTACCTTACTAAGAACTAATAGAATACTTTAAGTAACTTAAGTAAAAGCCTTATAATTACAGTTATAATAATTTCTAATAAAATCCGCTTTTTATATAAATCTTACACGGAAAGAGCTTAAAAAAATAGTTAAAAGCTCAGATAACACGCTATAGCTTATAAGGGCAACGTGCTAGGTAATAGCCGACTCAAATATTCGCTAGTATTTAAGAGGAATATTATTATTATTTTTAAAGGACTAAAAAAGTCTGTATTTAACTCAGAGGATATTAAAATTAGAAAATATATAATATATTAAAGATGTGCGCAGATCTAAAAACTAAGTCCTAACAGCTTTATCTCGTGGGTAATTATATTCGCGCCGAGTATTTAAGCTAGTAAGTCAATAGCTACTAATATCTTCACATGCTTACTAGATAATATAGAGCCATAATAGTAACTATTATAGCCTTGTATAATAGATAAGATACTACAAATACTATTAAAGAACAAGACAGCTTTATAGAATTCTTAGGAATACAAAAACTTTATAAAAGGTAAGTTAAATTTACTATTACTTAAGTATAAGAATTAATAATACAGCTAGTAAAACCCTACTAAAAGAAGGCCAGGTAAGACAAAAGAAACGGCTATAACTTAATATTTAGGAGTAATTTAGTTATATAGAAAATAAAAAACAAGGTAAGAAAATCCTCTAGGTATTTAAATAACTTATTATTTATATACTTATACATAAACAGTATTATTTAATAGTTAGCATATTAAGTACAAGACCTTGCTAGACTTATTACCGCAACTTGGAGTAGTTTATCTACCTATTATTTTATAACCGCCAACTAAAGAAAATCGGGGTAAAAAGATATCTAATTATATACAAAGTAACAGCTATTAATATTATACTAAACAGAAATAAAGTATATATATATAAATACACTACTAAGCGTTATATTATAGTTGCTAGAGCTGTTTAGAGTAGTAGTCCAGAATAATCGCTTTTTTAAATAGGAGAGAAGTCAAGGGTATATAATTATAAACTATTTTATAACTCTTTTCCCTAAGAATAATACTTAAGATATCTCTTTTACCTTTTAGTATAGTAATTTTAAGGGCTATAACCTTACTAGTTTATTTAGTCTCTAATATACTATATTATCTTAAACTTAAAAATAAATACTTCCCCTTCTAATATAAACTATATACCCTATAAGGATATAGTAGTTTTTATATTTTATTAAACAGACTTTATTATTAATATGTGTATTATAAGCTCTTATTTACTAATAGTAAATAGAAAGGTAATAACCTTTAAAGTATATTATTTATAGTTCTCTAGTTACGTAAAATACTTAAGCAATACCTTTCTTTTCCTGTCTAGTAAGCGCTTTATTACTAACCTAATAAACAAATTTTATTAGTAACTTAATTAGCATATTATAGGGTATTCTATGCTATTTGACCGCTATAATAATAAATTCTATATTGCCTGCGCCTAGTTAAAATTCCTGTATAATACTAGGATTTTACGATTATAAACTATCCTTAATATAAGACTACTAGTCTACTTATAGCAGACTAGCTAGTTATCTGTTTAGTTTAAGGTGTTATTATCTCTATTAAGCTAATATTAAAGGCACTTAATTATAAGAGAAATTTGCCAGTTAGCTTTAAATGTTTAGCGCTTAATAAATATTCTATTACTTTGTATATATACTAATTAATAAAGACTATATCTTAGTCCTAAAGGTAGGATACTAAGTAGGGCAACTATATAACCCTGCTTTACTTTTAGGCACCTTTTAAGTTCAAGCACTAAGGTACAAATATAAGGCAATTTTCTAGAGTTTTACATAGTATTCTACAAAATACACTAGGCCCTAATAGGTTCTAGTGCCTAACTACGTTATGTCCCTCTTAAACTATAGACTTAATTAGTCTACTTAAACTTCGTAAAGAATATCTTTTATTTAACAATACAACTCAGGATTTATCCTCTTCTATCTCTCTTTATTAGGAAATATCTTCTGTCTTAAAGCTTATTATATAGTGTAAAATTCTCACTTATTATCTTTTAATATATTCTCTACTATATTAGTAACTAGACTAAGCTTATTATCCCTTTTATACTTCTAACTATTAATTTACTACTCGAATTTTATGTATATTATATAGAGAAATAAGCACTAGATATTTAACTACCTCTTCCGCGGGGAACGTGACTTTATACACTTAATAGGCGGTCTAATATTAAGCAATAGTTTATCTGCTAATATCTTAGACTTATATAATAGTAGTAAAGGTAAACCGGGATACTTAGTGGTTTATTAGCTAATAACTATAGTTTTAGCAGTAAATATCCTGCTTATAAAGCTCAGCTCTAAGCTATTATTAACTAGTAAGTGTAACGGCTAAGGTTCCCAAGGGATAAACTAGTCGTAGT
>AZNH01000065.1:117631-150626 GCA_000814955.1 Metarhizium guizhouense ARSEF 977 | reverse complement strand
CTTCAGACAATGAGGCGAGCTGAGGAGCTCAGCACCGCCCCGATGCGTCACGGAAACAGCTGGATCTGTAGTCCAAGGACAAATTGAAGTAGAAGGGTCGCTGTACGAGAGAAACGAATGGAGTGCAAGATTTGTTGAAGCAGTTGGCTGGCCAAACACCTCGAACGCGATGTGGCTCTCACGAATGATGACAGCGAAACGTTTTTGAGGCCTTTATCAATGGGTGGCGCGCGGGATCAGCCTCCTGTGACGCCGAGAAATATGGGTCCTTTGCCGTACAGCCAGCCAGCGGCTTGGGAAGCGCAGATCTGGAACTAGGAACGGAAGGGAGGCTGGGGTTGGCGATATTACAGTTCCAAGTTGTGGAAGCAAGGTCACTGAGAATGTTGTCCAATGAGCCGTTCTGCCTTAGCTTCGCAGTCTTTGAGGATGCAGGCAGAGACGGAACCAAAAAAGTGGCGGCAGCGGTCCCGGCGGATAATACAATCAGCCATCAAAGAACCGCAGCACGTACTTGCATGTTGGGCGGCTCAAAGTTTTTGGCACTGTGTTCCCATTGAAGTTTTCATGAGTAACATTGGGGCCGACGCGGGGGCTTTGTCGTTGCAGCTTCGCTGTGGCTGTTTAATTGCGCGCATGGAGAAAGCTTGGGCCTGGCTAGCAGGCAATCAAGCCCGGAAAGGGTCCTCGGTGCTGAAAAAAGTCGAGGAGCCTCAATCCGCCGCAGCTCCGAGGCCAAACTTTCCTTGCCCACTAGCATGGCAGAACGTGCGAAAAGAGCAGCAACCAAACCACTGCCAGCCTTGGAATTGAGCCTCCGACGGGTCGACATTCACTTCAGCGACATCTCAATTCAGCAGCTCAAGCTGCAGCATACGAGTGCGACCAGTTATTCGGTAGCAAGCTCTGCAGCAGCATCTTAACTCACCAGCACACGCCTTCCGAGTGCGACGAGTGCGACGAGTGCGATCGAAACTACTGCGGTCGGTAGCCCTTGAACCACGGCTCAACCTTATACACGATCGACGGTTTAGGCCAGTTATGGATCAAAACAGTCAAAAGCAAATGCGCCCGCGGCCTTTACTCGAACTGGTGGCTTTCGCCAACGATAATGGGACGAACCTACTGTACGAAAGGACCCCATAGTTCCAGCGCTGCCAGATCCCGGGGTCTCCTGGGCTTGAATCTTTTCTTCCCCGACCACATTCTTGCTTACCTTACCCTTTTTACATAAAGTGACCACGATAACTAAGCAAAATTCAGGCCATCAGCCCCGGTGAGGGTCCGTACATGACTTGGTGGACCAGACAAAAGAACTCGAGAAGGTGGCAGTCTCCGCTGCGAAACTTGCGAGGAGTTTAACCCTGGCATGGCGACCGATTTGCAGGCTACAACCTACAGCTCTCATAATGAGATCTTAATGAAGAGCATTGTGGCGTTTTGCCGAGGACCAAGACACCTCATTAACAAATATAGCAGGGCTCGTTAGTGGCGGACTCGCCCCCGTTTTCGGTTGGTGACGTTGGCGTGTTTAGAAACGGGGATCAGCGGTGCAGAGCCATCATCTCGCTACAGACTATTATACAACTTCACATCCTCACATCCGGAACACCTTGTCGCCTTGTAGAGCTTCTCAGTTGTAGACGTCCACTCCACCAAGACAATTTCAGTCTTCAGCAGGATGCAAATAAGCAGCACCGTTCCTTATGGAACAGTTGTATCGTCAGGCTGGTCCCAGTGTTGGCCAGCTCGCTCCATTTACCAGCCACGAAGTGTCCAGACTATCCTACAGTACAGGTACCGCAGTCCGCTGTACGGAAGCGAAATGTCAACCGAAGGGAATAACCGCGTTATAGTCCGGTTTAAAGTCCTCCCCAAAGAAGTCTCTGCAGAAGAAGCTCCGAGACAGATACTTCGGCTGTTGGGGTACAGCCAAGGCCAAGGCTACGACTTCTCGCGCGTTGAAATCTTTCAAGAAAAGCCACATCGCCGGAGACTGAAGGGCACCATTGAATTTGTTAACACGTCCACAACCAAAGAAGCTGCGAAAGGCGTTGGCCCGGAGTTCTGCCAAGGACTTTTCACAGGATTTCATGCCCTCGAGGTCAACATAACGGGCAACCAAAAGAATACAGGCCGTCGAGCGCGCCAGACTTCTGAAGTCGCCAATGTCGACGTACAAACCTTGCCGCAATCCAGTGAGAACTGCAATGCCATATCTCACCAGAAACGGATCAGGCCGGACGCTGTATCGGGAATAATCATTGCCAGTGGAACTAGAACGAAAGAAAGAGTGGGGAGTTGGAGATCACAGTTCAAGTTTCATGGTTGTTGGAGCGAAGGTCATTGAGAATGTGGTCTACGGAGTTGTTCAGCCTTGGATTCCAGTCTTTCGTACTCAGCTATTGCTTCTGGGTCTGCCTTAATGGCTTCAAGAACATAGTGAGTCAACGACACTTGTTCGAGATCCTTTCCTCTACTCAACGCCACATATGCTTGTCCGTCACAGAAGAGGTTAGAAATTATGCCGACGGTAACAGATGGCAGCGAGAGGCCTTGAACCTTGTGGGTTGTCAACGCAAATGCGTTGATTATGGGAGGCTGTACACGCTTATACTCCAACCCATTCGTCTGAAAATACGACGAAGTCTTGTGCAAGTGCATGACCTGAACTGCATTAGCTGCCTCGTGCACCTTCAGGGTTCACAGCGGTAAGGGGTCGGGGGCCCTGTAGCGCCAAAGCCAGGAGAACCTATTGGATACCATCTTTAGTGGGAAATGCAGCTTCAACTCCCCTATCAGGAAACAAATTAGTGATGACGCCAATAGAGCCGTTAGAGATACTTTTCTCGCTGAGCATGCTATTTGTGAGAAACATGACTTAGGCCCCAACAATGCACACCGCACATGATGCAAAGTTTGTCCCCTTATTGAATACTTTTGGGTGCTCTAAATGTTGTAGCCACACTCCGTTTTCGAAATCCTCGGCTTTTGAAACGAAGATGGGGTTCTCTGATGGCATGCCGGAGAGAACGGCATGGTTTAGTGCTGCACCCCTACGTAGATGCCGCCCACAACCCTCTGCGTCAACTACATACACATTGGTTCTAGTACACCGTCAAGCTTTTTCCTAGCTACCTTCGCCGGGGCTTCAAACTGCTTTTCAAAGCGTTGCAGTGCCTCATCGCCGCTCGCTGAACCATCTGCCTCACAGCTTCAAGAGCGTTTTTTCAGACTACCGAACCATTCGACGGCCTTCAGATACTGTAATGGCTCCCCCTTGACTACAGTAGCCTATTATTTCCAAATTTGCGTTGTTTCCGGAGATCCTCGGCCGTCTTGGTATGCGCTAGGTCATTCATGGTCTGACGGAGCTCGGTCGACTGGACTAAGGCTCCGCGTATAAATGTCACGTTATGAGACTCATTGTTAACTAAGCTTCTTCATAAAATTATTGTTCTTGTTCTTGTCCTCCCCCTTACAGCCTAGAAACTCAACATATTTAAATACTTTCGGAATACTGTTGCCACTTGCCACTGCTGGTGGTAAAATGCTTGCGTGTTTCAATCAACAGAGGCAGTTTATCCGACAATAAACCGGTCTATTTCAGTCTTCAGGGCTGGCTGTAACTCCTCTAAGGCTTCCTGGAGGTCCTCAATCTTGCTGGCCACTTTATTCAAGTGCCGTAGTGTATACGGGGTATCGAATGGCGATGATGACAAGTTATTTGGTGGCGGGGTTGTCACCTCTCGGGGTGAGGTTGGGTGTAATGCCCGTATCTGATCAAGGATTGGCTGTGGGTTCCAAGGCACGATACCAGTCTTCCTGAACGCAGATTGAATGGGAGGGGCCTTGAAGGCTTGCCCTCGAACTGACTCGATTGTAGCCAAGAATTCTGACTTGGTGATGTGAAGGCAGCCATCTCGTACAAGGATGTCCAACGCTTTCGCATGGCAGTGCTTCAATGGCTGGAAGACGACGACATCTAGCGGTTGGAGGATATGTGTAAGATGTGGAGGCAAGCCAAGCAGTATAATACTGTTGTCTTCGGCGTACTGGATAAATTCCACAGTATGGTGTGAGCCGTGTCTATCGATTATTGTATTGCCCCGTCGTTTTCTGCGCCGTGTGTTTGTCAAAGCGATTCAGCCATTCAAGACTTAGCTCATCGTAGGTAAACCCCGAGGTGGATACAGCAATCGAAGCATCATCGTGAAGTTCTGGGATACGGTAGAATGCGCTCTGATGGACCGCTCCCTAAGAATCAAGAATGCAGGGGTATGTGAGCCACCGGCAGAGATGGCTTCACGAATTCTCTCTTCTTGCCCGCCCCTTTTCTGTGCATTAGCGTATACTCTGACCGCGACTCTAACCCTGCCCTGGAACTCTGAGCGAAGAATTCAGAGTGAAAAGCCACTGACACTTTTACCCCACTCCCAGACAAAATCCAAGGGTATTCATGATGGTCGATTCAGTCTGCTTCTGTTAAATACGGTATCTTTTTGCTTGTTTCGGAGCCGTGTGGAGGTGCTGAGGCGAACAAAAAAAAAAAAAAAAGTGAAATTGACTGAAAGTAAATATGTCCCTTGCGTTGTTACCACACCAACTTATACCCGGATCTGGCACATCTCCTCCAGCCACCCCGCCCTAAGCGCCCATCCACCCGCTTCCCCTATCACCCCACCCACCCCTTGCCTACAAACTAAGTGAGGCTCTCTCCTGCCATGTAGACAGATAGCTCGAGGTGCGGGTCGCAGGACTGGACGAAGGCTCGGCAAACAAAACCAGTAGAGCTTGCACCTGCGGACGAAGAACACGATCCGATCGTAAAGTTTACACCTACGAGCCCAAGTTCACGTACTTCAACATGTGCGAGAGCAGGAACACGGTGTGCAAGTACTGCACGCTGAAGACCCTGAGCTGGCACAGCTGCGAAGAGTTCGACAAGTACAAGAACGGGAACGCGGACTTGAACATAGACCCGAGCAACTTCGAGTGGGTTCAGAAGCACGGGGCCGAGCAGATGAAGATGCGCCACGAGTTCATCATCATTGCGTGCCCGAGCTGCAAGTCACCCAAAGCCGAGCCCAACAGGAAAGTTGTGATCACCGCCATCACCAAGACCGCGTCCACGTACGCCGGCAAGTTCATCATCAAGACCCGGGGCACAACGGCGAAGCCGATACAGTGGGTCAAGAGATATCACAGCAGGAAGAGCCATATGGCCGACACCGAGACTGAGCTTGACACAGCGCTCACGGGCCACGACCTGAACCCGAGGAATAGTGACGACGACGACGATGACAGCACCCAGAGGTCGGGCTCTGAGCCGCCGTCGACCAGGAACGCGATCCCGCACGGGCACTCCGACGACAACATGCACAGGAACCCGGGGATTTTTAGGGTGCCCGACCCGAGCGAGGTTGCCGGGAGGTTCATGCAGTGCCAGGAGAAAGGGTGCAAGGTGACGTCCGGGGCCGCGGAGTTCCCCGCCATGACGCTCAGGACTGGGTTCTCATACTGCCTCGACCATATCAGAAACGAGGAGGTTACGCACAGGTCTGAGGAGAGGACCGACTTCAGCAACATGACCCTGATTTTCTACAACCTCGAGCTCAACAAGGACGGCGAGATCGAGCAGATAGGCGCGTGCACGGAGAATAACAAGACCTTCAGCTCATTCATCAAGACCAGCGTGAGGGCCAACACGAGCCCGATGCTGAGGGCGATCCCGCAGACGTTCTGGACCATCTTCGCCGCCCATCCTGCTAGGGCGATCAAGGACTTCATCGCGTGGATCGACTTGAACCACCAGACGAACACGGGCGGGGATAAGAACCAGAACAACATCATGCTCGCGGCCCACAACGGTTCTAGCCACGACCACATCCGGTTGATCAGGATGATGATGAAGCCCGGCGTCGACCCGCCCGACTACAGGCTTACGGACACGTTGGTGTTGTTCAAGGTAATCAAGGGCAGGAACCTGGGTGCATCTCTCGCCGCCTTGAGGGACAGGTATGCGCCCTGGATCCCGCACATCGCTCACGATGCCGACAGCGACGCCTCCGTGTTGAGATACGTGACCGTGATCGCCTTTAAGGATACCAAGCCACGCTGCTACCCGTTCGGGATCTCGTGCGGAGAGTACACCAACCGCACTGGCATGAACATGTACTTGCCGTCGCCGGTGGCCACGTTCCCGGACACTTTCTCGTCTCCCACCCGTCTCGTCGGCTTGCCCTCCCAGGACAGCGACAGTGTGAGCGTGAGCTACGAGACGGACTACAGCGAGTTCGAGTTTTAAGTTCTAGACTCAACCGTCACGATTACAAGTTGAAGTTCCTACGTTGAAGAGTTTTGACAACTTCGGTGTCAATTCAATTTCACCTTATCAGTCTGGCACAAAAGTCCGTTTGCATCTTGAGTATGGCCACTGCGACGCACCATGAAAGTTGTACCTGGGATAGTCGTTGAGCTGTTCTCAGCCGGGTTTGGCCAAGAAAATAAGTTTTCCCCCCAGTACACTTTCAGCAACAGCAAAATCTGTCAAACATGACAAACCCGGCGAAATGGATAACTGCAGCAATTTGGGTTACAACAACTTTGTTGTCAGATCCTGTTCCCTTCTAACCAAATCCGTGGAAAATCTAGTGAAGTCGGTTTGCGAACCCCGGACGACATGGGTTAGGGTAGGAATAACGCGACGGGCGCTCGCAATCCAGATGCCCAACGAAGTTGTCCATGGCCATGCTCAAGACGAGCTGGTGCCGACGAATGCAATGCATCTGTGTTACTTTCGTCTCTTACCTGAGACCTGACAAGACGCATTTGTTGAGTAAGAATTCCCATCCTGACAGACTACTACCTGGCGCATCCCGGCTCAAAACGGCGGGGATGGCTCAACCTAACGACGGAGAAATATGGGCCATGCGGGCAGCAACCACATCTCATTGTCAAGCATGGCGCTCGGCCCCGTTGGCCACAACACCACCGGAACCTACAGTGGACTACTCCTGTGCATTTTAATCTTAAAGCGTAGAGCTGGTGCAAAGCGGGGACGGAGATCCAGCAAGGGTACTGAATGTCCTGCGCTGCAAAGTGAGGGTCGCAGCCAGCTCCACTACACATTATTTTTATTATTTCGGGTTAACTAGTTGACTAAGTAAGCTATCGGCAACTAGTTAGTTAGTTCTGTATTAGTATGTTTGCAATATGCTGTTACGGGTGTATAAGTGATTGACAATAGCGCTCTTCTTCAGCTACTATGCCATGCGTTTACCGCTTAATGGGACCACCATGACGCTAAAGCGGGGTGGTCTCGTAGGCAACGACAGAGGGACATGCACCCCTTTCCAACCAGCATGCAAATGCAAAAGACACTTCTCATTCTTCTTGCGAACCACGAGGATGTTCCTGACCTACCTAGATCTTATCAACAATCACGCAAGCGAACCCATCCCCTGTCACCAGACCCGAGCTCCATGGATGAAGGGTCGACTCCAACAAAGAGGAGGCGACAGGATGATGCAGATCGGACGCCGGTTGCGACAGTTCTGAAGCCACCACCTAAGCCTCCGAGAACCGCGTCCTCCTCCCCTACGAAGTCATCCGCTAGCATCCGAAGTAGTTCGCAATCATCATCCCGCCGCAAATTCTCCTCCTTACAAGTCTCCGAAGAGGGAATAATCCCTCGACAGCTAAGCGGTCTTCAAACTCAGAATCTGCCTTCAGCCATTGAAAGAGCGCTGCTGAGAATCAGACAAATTGATCGCTGAAAGGCATCCTGTCACCAAGATCAGACCCGTCCTAGTTCGAGGCATTTAGACACGACAACGACCTTGATATGAACGTATTTGCGAAGTCAGAGACTGATGGTAGTAGACTTACACCTAAGGAGGCTTGTGATATTGCAGACGGCGCCCGTCGCTGTTTTGAGGAAAATCATGATGAAGACAACTGGACTTGCGACGTCCACTACCCACTTTTCAAAATAGTGTGTCGCAGTTCGAGTCCGGACACTCCGAAACAGCTCGTCGATTTCGCTCGATGGTATCTTCAGCCTCAAAGTCTTCCAGCTCAGAGAGAAATTACTAACAGGATTGTATTATACAGCACAAGCGCTTGCATCATTCGCGAATACTTGCCGACAGCAGCACCCGATCGACGGATTGGCATGTGTACGTATATTGAACCCCTAGGCGAGCCAGGGTATGCAGCCAGAATCGACGAATTACGACGAACACTGCCCGAGCAAAGTATCAATCGCTCTTCATATATCGCACTCCAAAACTGTCCCACTTCCTGCAATGTCGAGATCAAAAGATCTGGCAATGATTATGATGGTGCAGTGCTGCAAATAGGCGTGGCAAGCCGCCCAATGGAAGATGCTGCGGGGTCCAAGACGATGTATTCGTTGACAATGGCGAGGAGGGGCGGTATGTTGGTGCGTCGCTCAAAAGATTGGGAGCTCTTCCAGGCATCTATTCTCAGGGACATGAATGGTACTACGTTGCAACGTCACCAGAAATCAGAGACGAACAAGGGCGACCATCACTGAGAACGGTTTGTTCATTTCCCCACCAATTGTGTAGAGACGCCTAGCTGACGGTAGATGGAAAGATACTCTGGCTTCAGGAACCAATCGGTCGCATCAACACAGAGTTAGGGATTCACCGCATCGCCGCATTTCTAGAGTACATAAAGGACTGGTCCGCTTCCTTCTACTGGCCCTGGTTTAAGGAATGTATTTTAGACTAAAGCGTCCCGATAAGGAACCCAAGAACACCTGGACATTCCCACCGCAACAGAATATCAAGAAAACCGACAGGATACTGTTGACGGCATGGCGAAGGACGCTTTGCATTTTCTCAACGCCGACGACCTGCCCATTGTCCGTACACCGGCTGCTGAGAGCAAAAGATCCAGCGGTCGTTTGTTTTGCGGACCATGACGCCACACGGGAAGGTGCCACAATAAAGATGGACCGCATCCAGTCACTGAACAGCAATAGTGTTTTTGAGCTCGTGGCGTCAAGGCCTCGTTCCGATGGTTGAGTACCTGGATTGTCGTTCCTGACTACGTTTCCTCATTGTATTCTGGCAAAGTATTGTATGTCTTACGGGCTGGTCTCCCTGTTATACCCTGCAGTAAAATTACGACACACAGCGTCGTGCTGCGAGCACAAATCCCAGGAAGAAATGCCAGAGCCGGTGGTTCAATCCGCATCGCGAAAAACAATTTCCACCGGAACCAACTCGGTACTAAACGAAGTGCTCAAAGATACTGCGGCCCGAGAGAACAGCGCCTTTCTTGGGCCCATGCATCCTTCCAAAATACATCAAGTACATCGACACGGGACATGGATCACTTGAGCAAGTTGGCATCTGAGACGCTCGATGGCGTGCTAAGTAATGTCAGTTTCCCGTAGTATATTTGGAAGATGCTGTCTCAGCCGCGCTAACTACTTGTCCCAGTTGCTGGCACGCGATGTTGCATCAATGTCTGCAAATCTATCCGTCTAGCAGCTGCACGACGCTTGTGGGAGTTCTTTGCTATCCGGACGAGCACACAACATTATAAATACTTGTTACCGGATCACGTATACCTGCCAAAAATTCTAAGGCAGGTAATGCATCTTCACTTCCGAGCCGACCTGGAATCCTTCCTCCGAAACAACATTTTTAGAAACCGCTGCCTGCATAAGCAGAAGCGACATTATTCCGAAAGCGATAACGTTGAGTCTGATAGCTCGTATGACTACACCACCGAGGACGAGCTGTGTCACGAAATAAAGACCGATCGTGTCCATGACTGGCGTTTTGGATTCCTGGGCAGTCGTGCAAAAGCCATAGTATCTACTATAGATGCCGGACAGTTGCAGAACTTCGCGTAAGATACGTCTTCCGTTGGCATTGGTTTCTTCTTTTACTGACCGTCGCATTACAGGTGGGAGCTGGGTACGTGTGTGCCCGGCCAAGTGCTCGGGCCGGATGGCGTAATCACGAAGAACCACCAAAGCGTCTAGTCTCTTAACTTGCTTACGTACTGCTACTGCGGGTGTTTCGATGACGACGGTGGCAAGGTAGACTTATCCGTGTTCAAAGATCTTAAAAGCCTGCAATGGAGAGCTCCCAGGGTGAAGGACCTCGACTCCTTGTTTGACGCCATCCGATCAAACGCTAAGAGGCTAGAAAAGTTGGAATTGGATTTTGTGAACTGGCGAAACTTAGGATACGGACTATGCCGTAATCCTGAGACCACTGGTCATCTTGACCCACCCTCCGCCCTCAATGTGAACTTGGGCTCCAAAATACGTTATGGCCAACCTCCCGTTTTCAGTAGACGGGACAGGGTCGATGTTTCGATCACTGGTGAGCATTTCCTTCACGCAGATTCCTCTCACGGAAGCGGCGGCAGGAGCCTTCAGCTTCGACAGGCTGCGATCAATTACACTGAGAAATTGTCCGAACTGGTGTCCTTTTCTCTTCGGAGGTCTCAAGTCGACCGATGCTAGTGTGACCTGTTTTTGAGAGCACTTGAATGTCTCGGCCCGCGAAGCCATGCACAGGAGGAAGTTCCAGAGGACAGCAAAGACCCGCAAGCCACATAGCTAGTTGCAACAGG
This sequence comes from Metarhizium guizhouense ARSEF 977, assembly GCA_000814955.1. NCBI lineage: Eukaryota > Fungi > Ascomycota > Sordariomycetes > Hypocreales > Clavicipitaceae > Metarhizium > Metarhizium guizhouense. The sequence goes on along the minus strand of AZNH01000065.1, from coordinate 140,000 downwards.
GAAATGGAAAAATGTATAGACTACAGAACACACCGAAAAGTCTCCAATGTTCAGTCCAGCCGGGGCCCATGACAGTACCCCTGAATCTCGCTCCCTGTACCTCTCATTTCTCCACTCAAATCGATCCCCACAGATGGACGATTGATCCCCTACCTGAGCCCTGTACCCATGTCTCGAACCTCAGACTTCAGATCCACAATCAACCACACATGTGTGCTAGCACACTGGTCTAGATTCATGTCTGGCCCTCGACTGATCCAGACCCTTCGAAGCTCTGTGCCTAACTCCGTGTGCTGTTGCATTGTACCCAGTCTTCGGGCACCACAGCTTGCTTGCCCCTTGCAAGCTACCCTTGGGTCAGTCTCTTCAAGATAGAGTGTTGCCTGTTCCGCCAAAGTCAGATAGCTCGTGGGACAGGCCGAGAAACCGGCGTCAGGACACCAATGCACGGTGTGGACACTATCACAAAAAGGCGTCACCATAAAATTGAACAGGTCTGTAGACTTTTCGGATGAAGATCGACCCCCATCGCCACGCTGCCACAGCTCCTGGTCTTGGAACAAGAATGGAAGCTTTACTTTGCTTGTGATCGCGATAATTGTTTGGAAATGGCCGAGGATATGTCTGTTGGAGATAATAAGAGTCTCATTGGGGCCTACATCGTTGTCGCCGTGGTGCGAGGCCCATATATTCAAACTAGGCAATGAATACGAGCTCTACACAATTTTTCTCCAGCGTCGAGGCACTGCTTTCAGTGATTAGAGCGTGACCTAGCTCTCTTCTAAACTTGGCTTGCTACACCCATCACTTGGCAACCAAGATGAGTTATTCACCGTTTACTCAGCGTTACGCCGACGAGCCCCATCTCTCTCGCTCGTACCTCCGACAAAGATCTATAGTCAGCCTTCGGCCTTGGTCAATAAACTTCTTTTTCTATAGTTATCCTGGGTTCGAATTCGCCTCTTGTCCTGGTTGGGGGCTGCGAGTAGATGAAGGTGATTCTGTCACGTTATGAGACTCATGTTAACTAAGCTTCTTGATAAATCAATGTTCTTGTCAAGCCTAGACTGATTATGTATCTGCATGCAAGGTTTCTGGTCATCAAATACGTAGCACCATCTGTTACCATGTTGCTGCATGCATTCCACCCCATCGGTGAAGTTTGCTCAGCTGCTGTGCAATCATTGGATGGCTGCTGAAGTGACTTGAGACATGTTATCTATCTACTTTTATGCAGAGTGTGCGGCATTGTTGCAGAATTTGTCCGAGATTTACTTAAGTAAAAGTATATCTCTAGTTACTTTTAGAACTTATGTACGGTGCCTCAACACAACCGGTGACGAATGGACTGGAATAGAAGTGTTTCAACCGATGCAGGTGGCCATATTTGACCAGACGAGTAGAGAGGAAAGAGAGGACTACCACGTTTTTCTCAATATACCAATAATCTTGAGGAACCTCAAAAAACTGAAGAGGGAGTAAATCTCGCCAACGGGCATCCCTGTCAAACCTGCACTACTCAGTAATGCAGGTCAATCAAGCGACCTGTTCGACGCGTCTCATTGTGTACTCTGCCCTGGTGCGTTAAGGTAGGGGAGAGAACGACCGCCCCGACACAAATTTGGCAAGGCGAAATGGACATTTCGCTTCTGCTATTACCACCATAATTGAAGGAGGCGGTGGATTGTCTTGGAGTGTGACGGCGAGATCATCTGGCGGCAGGAGCTGGCCCAGCTACAAATGTGGTACACGCGGTTCCGATGCGCATGATTTCAGTATTGCTGGCGATTGACGAACAAGGGCACGTTGGAGCGGCCGAAGAACGATGTCAATATACGAGTGAAATGAACAATGTATGGTATGAATACCATGTGGGTGTTAGACGGGCTTTAATTGCTTATCGTAATGTAAGTTTGGGGTTTGGTCGCTCAAATCGACGAAGTGGTAAGCTTCGTGATTGTTTTCTCGGCTGATTCATCTAGCAATATCCATATCAGACCGATGGGAGGCCTTTGCGAATGGAAGGCCTAGCAGCCGCGCATCCGGATGGGAAAGCATACCCGTGGAACATGACTCTTGCCATGAGTCACAACTTTCGCTCCGGTTTTCGGGCTCTATCTAATTTAAATCCAGAAAGTGAGGCTCGATACATGAGGCTTAAACAAAAAGCGAGAGAAAGGGGTCGGGCCGAACTACAGCACCCCAAAAAGACAAGTTTACCAATGTCGACCTCAAGGCTCGTGTGCATGACATTGATTATTGAAGCGCTATCTTCATCCACGCGACCGTACTGGTATAATTGGAGGACTTGAGAACTCCCGATTGGCTGTAACTATGTTTTCGTTTTATTTTCTTTTGGTGGAGAGAAGGGGAAGGGGCGCTCCCTCATAATAGCGGCAACTAGGAGAAAACGGGTCACAGCATTCACGCAGTTAGTACGCGCGAGTTTGGAATAGTACCGTGGTTCGCTCGTATGGATGGATGGAGTATGCTCAAGACATTCGTTGAAGACACAGAGCAAAAGCTTCTCCATGTCTGTTGAGTGTGACCAGCAATCGGGGGTTGGTCGCCGTGCTCCGCTTCGGATCATGCCAGCGAACTAGGCGCGCAGCAGCTTATGCACATGTTGTGTGACAGCTCCTCAGCATCCCGCAGCTGCTTCAGTAACGTTGGACAGATGTACATGGAACACTTGTGTCGGCCAACCCGCCTGGAAGCGAAATTCAGAGAGACACACCTGCAAGATCGGTGAGTCAGTCAAGTCGTGCCAAAATTGGCGTCGGGACTACTAATGACCGGTCACTGGCAAGTTGCGCTTGCCTAGTGTCAACAATGCACTGTTGTTCTCTCAACGATGCAAGCTTCAGCGGAAACAACAGCGCGAAATGAGTGGTGTTAACATTTAAACCAGACTGCGGTATCGACACTCCCCTTTCTGCAAAACTCAAAACAGTAGTTAGTCCAAAATTCCCGCCCTTGTTGAGACACTTCTGCCCCCCACACAATCGACGTAGAGGGCCTTCAAAAAAAAAAAGAAGAGAAAAGAAAAGAGAGAGTCAATCATGCGTGCATAACATTGCCGAATCAAGCGCGGAGACACCATCTCTTCTGCCAGAAGACCCAACCGCGACATGCAACGAGGATCGACCATAGGAATTTCGGTAAATTCGTTAGTTAAGCTAGATTGGCTACGTATCTGTATCCGAGGTTTCTGGTGGCCAAAGATGTAACAGTGCTTGATCTCGACGAAACGTCCGGTAGCATCTGTTACCCTGTTACTACATGTATTCCTCCGCAACCGTGAAGTTCACTTAGCATCTGTACACCCATTACTGGATGACTACTGAAGATGAGGTGGTTACGACTAGCTTGACTTACCGGGCGAGCGTCCAAGTAGCTTGAGACACGTTATATGGTTTTTTGCAAAGTGTGCAACGTTGGGTTGCAGAATTCACCCAAGATTTAGCAGCATGTCTTTTTTTTTTGTGTGGGGGGGGGAGACCACGTGCAGAGGTTAGTTAGGTGGTTGTCGAGAGGACTAGTGAACGCATCAGGCCTCCATTGAGCCGAACGTTGCACGCATCCTAGACAAGGAGTCGGGCCATTTGTCCCTAAATCTAAAGGCTGCAACCCTTTCTACAAATGGAATCACTTTAAAACCAGACGTGCGTGTTAAACCCTTCTGTAACTAATCCTGTGATATGTATTTCGCCTTTTACAGTAATGCACCAAAGGAACAGTGGTGCTAAGACCTGCACGAAAGCGCGAGCGCGAAATGCAGAATAACTATGCAGTGTATATATTTCGGTCTACCTCGACAACAACTGGACCTACCCGTCAGTTAGCCTAAGCCTAGTCATTGTTGCCACAATATACCCCATAACTACCAGTTCCATCAAAACAAGAATCCAAATGACTGAGAACCATATGGCCAAATCCGATTCTTCCAGAATCCAAAGCTCCCAGGTAAGTGTGTCCATTATCAATAGCCGCCACTGTCCATGCCCGCTCTAATAGAGCCTGGAGCAGGCGAAGGGCGGTAAAGACATGTCTTCTGGCCACTAAGTTTAGCTTTCTATTGGCATCGTGATTCTTCCGCTCCGCCCCGGCCCCCGGCGGCGGTTAGAGAGAGCGTTACTAGGTCCTTTTGCTTGAAAGTATATTCGATGGCCAATTCAACTTTCGAGATATCTGAAGCGGCAGTCATAGAAATCGAGAAATATCGCAATGAAAAGACCTTTGAACTAGTTTGATAAGCCAACGAGCAATTAGGCTTCATTTGAAGGAAGCTTGTTGATGCATAAATGCTCCTGAAGATTGTTATGTATATATTCATACATACACGTGACATCGCAAATAAAGTAATTTCTGAACCACCGCACATGAGAGAAAGTAGACCAGCCACTCAAGCACGAAATTTTTTCCATAGTCTCACCAATCTGGGCATTACGTTTGGGCACCTGTGTAATGGCCCAACGTGGTTTAGCCTGACCGTGGGGCTACATCATCTTCTTCCAGCGTGGTTTTATGCCTAATGCAATATCACTGGTTAGGCCTTTTACTGTTTCAACGCATTTTCGGGCGGCGGCGTTCTCTCTTTTCCAGTGCAGACGACACCCAAGAAGAAAAAGGTTGATTCAACATGCCGACCACACAAAAACTACAGTAATGCATGAAGAACAATGCTTCTTATTTTCTATCGCAAAGTCCACTTCCGCGAGTTATTTTCAAAATTTCTAAACCAACACGTCCCAGATTTCGAAATAGTTGTTTCTTTTTTGAAGCTATGGTGCATGCGGGTGTGTGGATTTTCACTTCAGCTGGCCAATCCTGCAAGCTTCGCACAGTCAAGCTTTGCTGGTCCTTCCCTGACTCCTGAACAAGATTGGACGGTCCATTGGCTGTAGGATGGTCGAGGACGGGTTGACGTGATCGCAACCTCTGCACTGTTGATGGTGCACTCGAGCGTTGTACAAAAGAAATATGTACTTTCGCATGGTCACGGCGATTTTCTTGCTTAACCAGCCATTAATGCCGCGACTGTCAATTTTTGCATTTAAGTGGTCCAATGCTTGTACATGGACCACTTTTTCGTCACATAGACCTTTTCGGGTATTTTGTTTTTGATTGCTTTTCCCGACAGGTGCTGTTATTTTACAAATGCCCTTGAACTTTGAACAGGAACTGAACAAAAAGCCTTAGAAAAAGAGAAGTGAAAAGAGGAAAAAAAGCACAGAAATGGTAACGATCACTCAAAATCGCTACAAATATCGTTGATGATCGCGAAATTAAGTACGCTTATACACCTGTTTGAGCTGCTTGGTGGGCAGGGAGCACACTGCTCACAGGCCGACTGGCAAGCTTGTACACCTTTCAGAGAGACAACGTCAATGCTGACGGTGTGGCACCCGCCAACATCGCTGTGCCACGTCAAAAGCCTGCAGCAGAGGGCGGTTATGAAATTAACAATGTGACACATATGCCTATTAATACTACGCCCTTATCACAGCCATGTGGTTGCTGACTCGCTGGAAACGAGTGTCACCATCGAATCATGCTGAGCGCCCGCAGCATGGTCTTTGAGACCAGCCATTTTTCTGATAGCGTACCCCAAGTACACAAGTACCTGCAAAGCTCGTCGAACTGGGATAAATGCACTGGAATCTCTCAGAGTTTTTGACCTTGAATAACTGCATTCATGACCGAGAATTCACCCATTTCATAGCCCAGTAACCGCCCGACAGAACGGAAAAAATGCCCAAGAACGAGTGTAGCGAGGACGAAAAAGACCTTCTACATTGGTACAAATCGTTGTCACCACTAAGGGTAGATATTGTCGGCGATTTTGCAGGGAAGGAACTATTTGCTATTCATGGTGACTCGTTGATGCTTCACTGCGTCATCAACGCGAGGGTCGACTACACCAGTACGTTAGCCCAGCGGCTGCTACTTGGCGGCACAATTCTCCATCAATGGAACCCAATATAACCAATATTTCAGATGGCTTCCAACTTTTGCATGCAATATTTGCAGTGGAGAATTTTCTCCAGAACCTCAGGCGACGTGGATGCAACTTCCACGTGGTCTGGTTTACGGACCACGAGGAACTTTGTGTGCCTAGAGACGCCTCTGACGCCCTCGCATCTGGATACCGGCTTACTCGAGCCATTCTTATCAAACATTTAAAACAAGACACCGGAAGCACCGACCCCGCCGAAAGAAGTATCAGTCTTCAGTTCGAGGGTATACAAAGTTACGAGTTCCAGGAATATCTTACACAAAATGCAATCCATTTCTTCCTCAGTCTTGACGGCCAAGGCATAGACACCCACTCTGCGGCTAATGAGATTCGTTATCTGCAGTTCATTTACTACCTGGCTCATAAAGGTTATAGTCTAGCTATTATCAATAATCTTGAGTTTGTAAGCTCAAAGGTAGATGGAAACTCTTTCTGGCGATACGCACCTTGCAGTTTGTGTAGCTAACTAAACCAACGAAAAGGTTCATGCATCAGTATGCTCACCATCACTGAATGGTGCCCCCGTCCAGCTTGAAGAGATACCGCGAACACCCAGAATTCCAGTTGAATTCATTTGCGAGTGGGAGGCCAGGCAAGGGGCCAGTCTACTCGATGGCTCTCCCTGGGAAGACGGCGGACCATTCTCGGCAAGAGACATTGTCTCTCTTACCGGCCTAAGTAACACGCTATTGATCGACTGTCGAAACAGTACAAAAAACTGTGTTGTGGCTTTTATCATTCATCTGTCGGTCCTGAGACGTTTGGATCTGTCTCAGAGATCGTGTAAGGAAACCGCGCTCAGCGAGCTTCAGCAGTCATCATTTGAAGACTTCTTTGGGTCATTTAGCAACATCTGCACCACGATCGTGGAAAAGATGTCATTTAAGGAACTATGGGACGTTTTTGACCTCTTTGACGGTCGCATCCTACGACAAATTCTCGGCTGTCTGCAAACCCTTGCGCTTCCTCTATGTATCCTGCGAGAGGTGCGTAAATTCACAACCCTGATCTATCAGCTTACGCATGTGGACCTCGCGGAAGCCATTCCAAAAGGCCAACTTAGCAGCAATGTGGCTACACCCACTGCCAATAATGCATCCAAACATGTCTCTCCAATTCTGGGCTTCAGCCATCCAGCTTTGGACGATTACCTTGCATCTGTCAAAATTTCTACCACTACCACAGTTTCTGAGGGTCCGCAGCTCGCACCAAAAATCTTCAAAGAAGTTTCGCACTGGCATAATGCACGTGCTCCTATCGACCCGAGGCACAAAATACAACGCCAAGGTTTCTTTGCACATAAGCGAAACCAAAAACTGATGGCCAGCACCATTGCGTACTCTGCTAGTCTAACAAATTCTTCCGGTAAAGCTATTCATCCCGAAACTATTGTGTCACTATCTGTGACGGAACTTTCTTCCAATGAAAGCAAAAGCAAGGGTTATGGGGCCGAAGATGGTAAATCGCAGCGAACCGGCCATAAACACAAGAAAACTGGGCAAGGTAGTGGTCGGCGAAATGCTCTAGAGGCGGCGCAAAAACTCCAGGCTGAGAAGAATAAAGGCAAATTTATGGCGATGACAGCGAGCTGGAACCAAAGGTGCCAAGAATTCGAAGCCGAACTAAATTTGGACACCCGATGTCTCAAAGTCATCAAGTATCTCAACGGGTTGTCGAATCAAGACATGGAGATCATTGGCGGCGAGACCACATTGTACCTATGCAATTGCATTGTCTACATGCTACAAGAAGCAAAGAAGAGAGGGAAAAGAATGCCTGGTATGTTGGAGTTGAACGTAGCAATATGGAGCTGACATAAGAAAAGAAAACTAACCACTCCGCAGAAATGGGTTTGTTGGCCATATGTTGGTCAAAGCTGAGGGAGCTCGGAAAATTACCGCTTTCGCAGGAAGGAGTTGCACTATTCAAGCTCCTCGCAAAAGCTGTCAAACTGAACATCGAAATGCCGCCGGATACGTCAAAAAGGGGGCGGAAACTTCCCTTTGTGAGCATAATGTCGACGCTTGGCGGTCAAGTGGAGATTACCGTTGATCCCCTTGAGTTTCAGTTAAGTTATTGCGGACCATATTTGGAAAGAGGCTTTGACTCCAGCCCAGATGATCGTGTACCTTTCAGCCCGGATGCCTGGCAGAGGAGAGTTCTAGATGCCATAGATGCCAGCAAAAGTTTGTTCGTTGTTGCGCCGACATCAGCTGGCAAAACCTTTATTTCGTTCTACGCAATGAAGAAGGTGCTGCAATCGAACGATGACGATGTTCTCGTTTATGTAGCTCCCACCAAGGCTCTTGTCAATCAAATCGCCGCAGAGGTGCAAGCTCGGTTCTCCAAGGCGTATTCAACTCAAGGTAAATCAGTGTGGGCTGTGCACACAAGGGATTACAGAATCAACAATCCGACAGGCTGCCAGGTTCTCATCACAGTTCCACATATTTTGCAGATTATGCTGTTAGCGCCATCGAATTCCAAGACGGCCAATTCCTGGGCTTTGAGAGTGAAAAGGATCATCTTTGACGAAGTCCACTGCATTGGGCAGTCCGATGACGGGGTAATATGGGAACAGCTACTTCTACTTGCGCCGTGTCCCATCATCGCCTTATCTGCCACCGTAGGCAACCCGATGGAGTTCAACAACTGGTTGAAAGGTTCTGAGGAAGCGAAAAGCCACAATATGGAAATGATTGTTCACCCCTATCGGTACTCTGACCTTCGCAAGTTCATATACCGTCCCAACATGAGTTGGGCTTTTAGTGGTCTTGGACCCGCCGAAGGTTTGCCGATTCCGGGATTGGATGAGGGACAGCGCGAGCTGTCGCCGTTTACGAATATTCATCCTGTGGCTAGTCTTATCAATCGGTATGGACAAGTAGAACGTTTTTCTTTCGCAAAATCCTGCCTAACTTCATCTTGTCAGTAACCGGGGAACAATCGACGACATCAGTTTCGAACCGAGAGACTGCTTTATCTTGTGGCAGTGTATGTCGAAGCATCAAAGTAAAGTATTTCCAGTAAACGAATCCTTAAACCCCCGGAATGCACTTCCTGGTAATATCGTGACGAAGCATCATATCGTTGAATGGGAAGTGGCCTTGAAGCGAGTCTTGTTGAAGTGGATGCAAGATCCCAGTTCGCCATTTTCTTCCGTCCGAAACGACCTTCAGTCATCTATTGTTAATCGGCATCTCTCAACTTTGGATCAGTCGTCCAACACGGCTAGTCAAGAATTTAATAATACCGTCCTCCACGACAGCTGTGAAGAGACCGGCCTTCACACTCTAGCATTACAGCTCCTTTCTGACCTCCATTCCCACGCGGCGCTCCCAGCAATACTATTCAACTACGATCGGAAATACTGTGAAAAAATTGTGTTCTTCGTTGAAAAGAAGCTGCGGCTTGCAGAGATTGCTTGGAAGGCATCAAACTCAGAATGGAGGAGGAAGCTTGCTGAATTTGAAAAGTGGAAGAAAACAAGCTCCAAAGCCATCTCCAAAAGGACATGGTCACATGAGGCTGGGCTTTCCAAGAGTGACAGCATCAAAGAAGCTGCAAATGCGGACATTAGTGTCTGGGAAAGCTTCGACCCTGAGGCGGCCTTGGAAATGTTCTCATTTGCGGACCGTGCAAAGTTACTCGGTTCAGAGTTTGAGGCTATAGTTGCGCCTCTCAAAAATGCCAACTTGAAATCGGGTATTGTTGATGCTTTACGACGGGGAATGGGAATACATCATGCAGGAATGAATCGGGAGTATCGCCAAGTGTGAGACACTCTTAACCCTCGACCTTTCAACATCTCACTTATCTGACTTTGCTCTTTAGGGTTGAGATCCTGTTTAGGAAAGGGTTTCTGAGGGTTGTCGTTGCGACTGGTACCTTGGCCTTGGGTATTAACATGCCTTGCAAGAGCGTCGTATTCTTCGGCGATTCGGTGTTTCTAACAGCTCTAAATTACAACCAGGCAGCTGGGCGAGCTGGCCGTCGGGGGTTTGACTCTCTCGGAAACGTTGTTTTTGCGGGAATGACTCCGGAGAGAGTTTTTGAGATCATGTCATCCAGACTGCCCGACCTTCACGGCCAGTTCCCTCTGTCAACGACTCTGGTTCTCCGCCTTTTAGGGCTGCTTCATCACACAGAAAATTCCGAATACGCCGTAAAGGCCATCCGGTCCATACAATCGCAAACCCGCCTATACCTGGGAGGCCCTTCGAATCAGATGATAATAAAGCACCATTTGCGGTTCTCAATAGAATATCTTCGGAGGCAACATCTTTTGTCTCAGTGCGGGACTCCGCTCAATTTCGCTGGTTTGGTAGGGCACCTTTATTTTACCGAAAACGCCGTGTTTGCCTTTCACTCTTTGCTTAAGGGTGGGTATTTCCACGAGCTGTGTGGAGGCATCCATCGGAAACCGCAAGAAGTGCTTCTTCAGCTCATACTTGTTCTGGCCCATCTGTTTTGCAGAGTACCTCTTCGATCGGTGAGTGACGAAGCGACCAAGAACATAATTCACCGATCACCGTCAGTAGTTGTGTTACCGCCATTACCAGAGCGGGCGGAGATGATTCTCTGTGAGCACAACCACGAGACTCTCCATATATTTCGAAACTACGTTAGCTCGTTTGTCGACCAACACCTCCAAGGACAACAAGATAATCAGCTCCCATTTACGAAACACAGGGTGCAAGGTAAAAACGGAAAAGGTGCACTAGCACTTATTGATCCTCTTCCGCCTACAAAGCTCCGCTCGTCATTCGCTGCGCTTTCCGGTTTCAATGATGAGTTCCAATCAATTCACGATCTATGCACAACAGTTCGAGATGGGGTTTTCCTAGAGGAATCCGCCGTTCCGTATATCCCCATTCATCCAAATGGAGACGTTCGGCTGCACTGGAACGCCTATATCTATGACTTCTTCAAACATGGTGACATGGAAGCTTTGGTACGAGACAATGGGATTAAGGGTGGCGATGTATGGTTCCACTTAAAGGACTTTTCACTCGTTTTAGCCACCATAGTTACCAGCCTCACAAATTTTCTCCAAGCGGATTCTTCTATTGACGATGCGGCTATGGTGGATGTACAAGACGTGGGCGATGTGATTGAGGGGAAGGTTGGCGACGAACAGGAGGGACCGGTGTTGGACGGGTTTCCTCATGCGACACCGGAAAACCGGGTGTTGCTTTCTCAGAGGACCAAAAAGGCTGTTCTGGCGGACTCATGGGACGATGATATGAGTACTGGGAGCTCTCAAGACGAGGATACACCAGCTGCTGAAGCTCTGGATACCCCCTTGGAGGGTCCGGCCCTTGGGGACAACGCCGATGAGGGTTTGATGCTCGTTTTGACCGCTTTCCGACAACTGCTACAGCAATTTGATGAGGTGTTCAAAAAGGTTTGGGCTTAACGAAATCTTTTGTGAGGGTGCATTTTGTTTTGGAATGCATGGTTCTGAAAATAGCTTCCATGTTATTCAATGTGTGAGTAGCAGCAAACCTTGAGTGATACTGTGTATTGTTAAGTCACCTAGATTAACATTAGCGAGACCAGGACCATTGGTACCTGTAGCAACGTTATATCTTCAATTAAAGCATGTGTAGTTATCGATATCTCCAGCCGGATTCGCGGAAACTGGTGGTAACCACACAGACCAGTGTGCGATTTCAGAGCCACTAAAGGAATGCAATGCCCACCAGTACTGACAATGTCTGAGACAGTCCATTGGCAGGGCGGAGCTGTTGGCCTGTATCTTGTATAAAGGGGCCACAATCTCGCTGTTTTCAATAGGTGTGTTGTTATCTCCATTCGCCTGTGGCCTCCAAAAAGTGCATCAACCTCACTCGATACTGAACGCAATGGGCTCAGGGACGCTTCAATCACAAGACCACCGAGATCTTCTCGATATCATCGACAAATTACGCTCCAAAGGCATCAGCAGATATGTTGGTCTCCCTGAAATCATCGTCTGTGGAGACCAGTCTGCTGGGAAAAGCTCTGTGCTTGAGGCTATTTCCGGCATGGCGTTTCCCACCAAGGATAATCTCTGCACTCGATTCGCGACAGAGTTGATACTTCGTCGACATGCCATTCCATCAGTGAAAGCTTCCATAATTCCTGGGCCTGGCCGGTTGCCCGAAGAGAAGGAATCGCTATGCCGTTTCCAAGTTGAACTCGACTTGACCAAGCCTGATATGGGATTGGTTGTGGGAAAAGCCAAGGAGGCAATGGGTCTCTCTGAAGCGAAAGCTTTTAGCACTGATATCCTACGAGTGGAGTTGTGCGGACCAAGTCAGCCTCATCTCACCATGGTTGATCTGCCTGGCCTTTTCCGGGCTGGGAACCGAGACCAATCCGTCAAAGACGCAGAAATAGTCAGGAAGATGGTTCGGGGTTACGTCAAACGGCCGCGAAGTATTATTCTGGTTGTCGTTTCGGCCAAGAGCGATTTTGCTCTTCAAGAAATAACAGAATTGGCCCGTGAGCTCGATCCAAAGGGCAGCCGGACTCTAGGCCTCATAACAAAGCCAGACGCTTTGGACGCTGGGTCTGACAGTGAGGCAGCGTACGTGAAGCTGGCTGAAAATAAGGACGTCGCATTTCGACTCGGCTGGCATATTTAGAAAAACAGGGACTACAAGATGAGAGACGCCACCTCTACCGAGCGTGACGAGGCAGAGGAGAGATTTTTCGAGTCGGGAATCTGGGCGACTATGAATCCGAGGCAACTGGGCGTCAAGTCATTAAAGCCCCGACTGAGCAATGTTTTAAAGGACCAGATCTTGCTTCAGCTCCCTAGTCTCCTCAATGACTTAGAGTCGGAAATTTCCGCTTGTAAGACTCAGCTCCAACGGCTTGGATCACCCCGGACGACTGCTGGAGAACGACGCCGGTACCTGTTGCAAGTAAGCCGCGAATTCTCCTTGCTCATGAAGGCCGCAGTTGACGGGGAGTACAATCATCCTTTTTTTGGTATGTCTAAGTCGGATGATGGATATCGAAAGCGTCTCCGAGCTCGTGTACAGAATACTTTGGCCGACTTCGAACAGAAGATGCGGGAAGATGGCCAAGATCAACTCATCGTCGATTCACCACGAACAGATGAGGAAGATGATAGACCTTGGATATACCGGTCCGATTATATTGACGAAGTCAAAGAACTCATGAAGCGAAGCAGAGGTCGTGAGCTTCCAGGGACTTTTAATCCTTTGGTCATCTCGGAGCTTTTCGCCGAGCGGTGCCAGCCTTGGGGATATATTGCCGCAACAGTGGAACAGCGGATCCTGCAAGTCGTATACGAGGTGACACGCGATATAGTCGAGCATGTCGCTGCCGAAGACTCTGTGAAAGAAATATCCCATACCATCACTAGTGCGTTGGAGCCGCTGAAGTGCAGACTCCATGAGAAGATCAAGGAACTGTTGAAACCTCACCACAATGGACACCCAATTACTCTGAACCACTATCTGACGGATACAGTTCAGAAAATGCAATCTGATCGACGACGGCAGGAGTTACTGAGAGAGTTCAAAAGGCTCATAGGCACCGACAACTTTAGGGGAGACTACAATGTGAAAATTAGTCCCCTTACTTTCTTCGATTCCCTCCAGGAAAGCACCGAAGTCAATATGGAACGCTACGGAAGTGAGCTCGCAATTGATTACACGTTAGCGTACTACAAGGTAAATATCAGAGGTTTCCTTATGGTTAGGTCTCCGAGTATCTCACTTCGATTACCAAGTCTATTCTGTCTGTTTGTTCACACTTTCTAATGAGACCATACAGCTTGCCATGAAAAAGTTCATAGACGACATTAGCGTTCTGGCAGCTGAGCAGTGCCTCATTAGCCAACTCCCCTCCTTGTTCCTCTCGGAAAGCATCTTGGATTTCAGTGATGATGAGCTCATTCGGATGGCGAACGAGAGCGACAGCGCTAGTCAAGAGCGGGCCCGGTGCGCAGAGAAGTTGGCTGTCCTTGAGGATGGAAAGAGTGATCTCAAACGGCTTGAAAGCCATCGTGTGTTGAGTCCAAGTAAGTCACGAGTTGATAATTCCTCGCGCTTTGCTTCTTCTCTTTGGGTAAAGGTTAACATTGCAAATGATAAAAGCCGTAGGTGTCGTACACGAGGAGACTGACCAGGAAGGTGCCAATGAATCAGATGCTGCTTCATCAGAAGAAGGCAAATCAGAGACAGCAGAGACTCCGGAAGGATAGCCTACCAAGGAAGTGCCGAATGATGAAACACAGGAGACAGAGACTGCACACGTAGAAGAAGACGGCTTTTCGGTAAATTTCGCAGTGACCAACAAGAAAAGAAAAGACCAAGATCTGACAAATCAGGCGGACGACAAGCTATCAGGCCTCCAATTACTGCATGAGGACTGCTCAATTTCGTAAAGCAAGTAACTAGTTAATATACCGTGTTAGTGTTCTATCATATCCTATTGTACCATACCACCGTCGGAACAGAGTCCGATGTGAAAGACCAGATACAACTAAATAAAAGCCTTTTCTCTCTATAACTCTGCACCACTTTCCGTCGTCGTACACAGAACTGGCTCATCAGCTATCTAACTCAACAGCGAAAGTGATATTGGCTCATCCGGCAGTCCTCGACCGGGCCTTGGAGGCGAGTGCAAAGATTGGAATACCAAAAGACCGCATCTTCCAGTTTTCTGATGAAGTCGAGCCAATCCGTCACGGGATCTCAGACTGGACATCCATCTTGGGAACTGCAGAGCAAGCCAACAACTGGACATGGCTGCAGCTGACTCCAAGGGAAGCTGCTGACACGATCGCCACCATTAACTACAGCTCGGGGACCACGGAATTTCCCAAAGGCGTGTGTGTCTCGCATGCCAATCTCATTGCGAACGTTGAACAGGTGTATTTCATGAGATACGCCGGTACGCCATATTTGAAGTCAGGTAGTGCTCCACAAGAACGATGGATCGGATTCCTCCCTCTCTACCACGCCTACGGCCAACTGTATACAATTCTTATGGCCCCAAAAATGTTAAACCCCGTCTATATTATGACTCAGTTTAACTTTGAGCGTCTCCTTGAAACTGTCAGCCGGAATAAGATCACTAGTTTTACATGTTGCTCCTCCTGTACTGGTGATGCTGTCGAAGCGCCCAGAAACCTTGAAGTATGATATCTCCAGCGTTGAAGAGATACGATGTGGTTCTGCTCCACTCTCGCGTGAACTTCAGATGGATTGTCAGAAGAAATTCGGTATTCCTGTTCGACAGGGTTGGGGCATGACAGAGCTTACTTCTGCAAGACGTGGACCAGTGTAGTCGCAAAACATCATATGTGTAGGTCTCGCGCATCTCTGAAAGCGAAGGTCTCCAGCTAATGGCTTTTAAAGTATTGCTTGACATGTCGCCCGCATTCCTGGTTGAAGGCAATATAAAATGCACGAACGAAAACGGCTGCGCCACATCTTCTGGACTGCTATTCAATACGGACTTAGTGGATTAGAAGGGTAATTGGCACGACCACAGGCCCGGATTCGAGCTGGATATTCTGTACACTGCCAATCATAAGAATGGGGCTAATGTAAGGTATTTTGTAGTTAGGCAAAGACGAATCCGGCCGAATGGCTTTCCGAAGAGCCTGTATGGAGCCAACCAGCTACGGTACCACGGGGGGATGATACTAGATGGCGCAGCAGTCGTTCGAGCGGCTTTGGCCGTTACAGATGATCATTCAGTACGTTTGCGGTTTGATTACTAACGGAGTCTGGGCTCCGGGGGGTTGCGATGGCAATACTTTGCAGCTTGTGAGAGATCACCGGCCGTCAATCCCGTATTGCCAGACATATCTGCTCGTTCCATTAGTGTGTGGCCATGTTGCAAATGTCATGTAAGAGTACCCTTTATGGAATGGAATCCCTTGAAAGTCAAGTAGCATTCGATAGCTTCCGCTGGTATCCATCGATGTGCAACCCAGAGGTTTTCTCTGGCATTTCGTGGAGGTACTACGCCCAAATGGCGGGCTAGAGTCGTTGTGCGGTTGAGCAAAACTCCCATCTTCCGCATTCTAGTAGTGCGGACAACAGCGATGTACGCCCAGCGAAGGCGACCGAGAGGGATACACTGAATGAACCCGTGGAGATGTTGGCAAGTTCCAGACATGCCTATGAGCGCAGACAGTTCTGTACGACCTTCGCAGTAGTTTGCAAGCGTTTTGGAATCCACGTATTGAGAGAATTTTAGGTTATGAGTGTGGAACTCAGGATCAGCATGACAAGAACTTCCCGCAAACAAAGCCTAGAGCCGGGTCGAATCGCGTTGCTGAATCTGGCAGAATCAAACGCAACATGAATTCCGGGGTGTTGACTTCGGGTGCTGTAGGCTCTGGTAGTGGAGTTTGCAGAGTCTCAGCGACCATCCACTGCAGGACAGACAAAATCAGGGAACTAATGAGCTCAGTATCTTTGCGCATCATCAAAATCTTGCGCGTCCCCTCCTGCGTTCCTGCCAACTCCCTATCTTCATACCCGCAGAAACTCGTTGAGATTTGCTTTGTATTCACTCGATATGCAGCACCGCGCGCAATCTTTGAGGCCAAGTAGCTCATGCTTTTGAGCATAAATGCTTGTTCCTGGAGTGCGGTTGGCGATAGAAGTTGACGATTGTGACGCCGTTCACCGTAGGCCACAGGATGTCTCGGGTGACTGTCGGTCGTTTCTGGTCTGCGAGAATGCGTGAGTCCTTACGGATGTATGTCATGACCCTCGGCCGCGTGTCATTGGTATCCCGGCTGTCTACGGTGTCGTAGGCAGTCTTTGTGAGGCATCTTGAGTTCTTTGCCTCTGTCCAGGGTTCTTGGAGAAGGACGATGTCATATTTTTCGGAGTCGGCCAGTGCCAGGGCGCAATCGTGGGCTGGCGGGATCTTGCCCACATTCGCTTGGAAGACCTTCAGCGTCTTCCTATCGGAATTGTGAATCCTTGGCCGCCGACTCATGGAGAGGACGGGTTGGTATTAGCACGGCGCCGCTTAGGTGATGTCGGCAGAGGACGTCTCGGCGCCGTTTCCGGTCCGAGTTCCACGGCCCTGGGGCGCATTGGGGACGATGACGGTAGAACTGGTAGGGTGCAGGTGAAGAAGTTAGTCAGGGCTTGGGGGTTGACGTGTTCCTGGGGCAGCTCCATGACTGCCACTGGGGCACGCTGTTGTTCTGCGACGGCCTCTGCTGCTGGCTGGCCGCTAGGTTCCATCTGAGATTGCTGTCGCTGCTGTGCAGCCTGGTGTTGTTGAAAAAGGCGGGATCCCATCTGTCTGATTAATACTCGTTGTTCTTTGGGGACGATGAAGCAGGCCATGGGCTCTTTTTGGCCGAGCCGGGCATGCCGCAAGGTCCACGGCATGTAGCCCGAGGCAGTTGGCACACTGCTCTGGGGCGGTACAGCTGTCACTGGCGTGGTTCGTCTTTCCGCAGCGTTTGCATCGTGTCTGTCTGTTGCACGTATGTCGCGTGTGGTAGTCCCAGCAGTTCTCGCACTGTTTGGGAGGGTTCGTTCTTTCGATGGGTCTGGCTAAGCGGCTGGTGCCGAATAGGCTATTGCTGTCGCTGCTGTGCAGCCTGGTGTTGTTGAAAGAGGCGGGATCCCATCTGTCTGATTAATGCTCGTTCTTTGGGGAGACGATGAAGCAGGTCATGGGCTCTTTTTGGCCGAGTCGGGCATGCCGCAAGGTCCACGGCATGTGGCCCGAGGCAGTTGGCACACTGCTCTGGGGCGGTACAGCTGTCACTGGCGTGGTTCGTCTTTCCGCAGCGTTTGCATCGTGTCTGTCTGTTGCACGTATGTCGCGTGTGGTAGTCCCAGCAGTTCTCGCACTGTTTGGGAGGGTTCGTTCTTTCGATGGGTCTGGCTAAGCGGCTGGTGCCGAATAGGCTCCAAGGTCTTTTTGTCGGTTCAAGGAAGGAGATGATGAGTGTCTTGTAGGGAAGCTGTTCGTTGTCACGGCGAGGGACTCGGATGCTGACCGGCGTGAGTCCCGTCTGGTTGTTTATTTCGTCACGGACGGCAGCGTCGTAGTTCAGTTCGTTTCCGTAAAGGTCGGTAAGTCTTCGAGGGCAGTTGTCTACGGCATAAGTGTACCATTTTTGGCTTGTCTCAACAGCCGTTGCGCCGAGGTCATCGGCCCATTCGGCTTGGCGTTCTACAAGCAGATCACGGGTGAGTTTGTCTGCGGCGCGAATGGCCCATCCGGCGTTCACTTGGAGGACTTGCGGGATTCGATTGAGCTCAAGGCCCGTCTTGCTGGCTACATGAGCTCGGATGGCGTAGCCGATGTGGTTTCTGGCCGGAGCGTCGGCTTCAAGGCGGATGAAGACCCGGAGGTCTTCTCGAGGTGGGGCGGGGGCCGGTAGTCGTTGCCCTTGACGATAAGTGGTAGCAGGTTTTTGTGGTGGGTAGTGGGTAGTGTTCGGGGTGGCAAACCGAGTTGAAGGGGCAGTGGCATTCGCGGCAATGCTGCTGTAGGTTGGTGTAGATGCACAATTGGTGTTGGCCAGGGTTTGTTTCCAGAATTCGAGGAAGCTACTGGAGAAGTGCTTAGCGAAGTCGCGTTCCGGTCCGGTAGTAAATTCCTTGGCAGCCTCGTTGAAATGTGCGCAGAAGGTTCGGAAGACCCTGAGTTTGGCGTTGTAGGCGGCGACTTGCTCGTCGACGAGCTGGCTAGCTGCATCGGTGGTCTCCACGGGGGAGCTGTCTCGGAGGAGGGCTGCGCGGGCGCCTCGAGCTAAGTTCTTGGGTGTGTAGATGCCGAGATCAAATGGATCCGGCTCGTATGGCGGGCTGGGGGTGGCCGTTGCCATCGCCGCCGCCGAGGCTGCGCAACGCGCAGAAAAACGAAGTTTTCGAGTAGTGTTAAGCAAATTGGTGTAATTTAGTCTACTTTCTTAACAATTCCATGCCAAGAAAGTAATAATACAGGGGAAGGTGACCCCCACACTCGGCTCCGAGCCGTCACCCTCCCGGGTAGCGAAGGCGGGCATCTGGCTCAATTCCGACATCAAAATATGCAGCTTGATCAGTTGGATATCAACACCCTAGCAGGCGATATGGGATTTAGTGACCTGCCGGAAAGCTCCACTGGCAGTACAAAATTTACGACGGATAGGCTGCTAGACCAACACAAGTTTTGGGCGCCTGGGCTTCAATCCGCTCATCTTCCTGGTTGCTCCAGTCTACACAAGTTCCATGTGGCGATCTGTGGATGTCAGGTCACGCGGGCCTGCCAAGAGAAGGAGCAGCTGGGGGAGCGCAACGGGCCTCGGCGCCTTCTGCTTGCACAACTTGTCATTGCCATGGAGCAATTGGAGAATGGTGGCACTCTAATTGCTGTTTTGCACAAGCCAGAGTCGTTCCACACGGCTCAGATACTGCACATGTTTTCGGGCTTCTCGCACTTGGTCTTGTTCAAGCCGCAGAAGGTCCATGCAAAGAGGTCGTCATTTTACATGGTAGCTAGAAGAGTTCAATCTCGCAGCGACCAGGCGAGCGAAGCAGTTAGGTTGTGGAAAAAGGAGTGGTTCACGACGACGTTCGGCCCTGGATCTCCACACAAATTGTCACGCAAGCAACTGGCAGCGCCAGAGTGTGATGGCTCTAGCGCGTCACACCAAAAGCTAACGGCCAGCGTCGCTTGGAGCAGACCCTGACAGGCGCCATCCGATCCGGTGCCAGGATGCGTGTCCCGTGATCTCGCTTCTGCGAATCCTGTTTAAAGCGAAGCTTTTTTTACAACCCGACCCCCCTGCGTGCGTGTGTGTGTGTGCCTGCCCGCGGTCACGTGAGCCAATTCTATAACTATTCCAGAGGGGCTCGATTTCGATCACGTGTTTCTGTGGCTTCTGGTTGGCCAGGCGGCTATTAAGGGGAACTCTTTCTATTGGTCCATATAAAACGCGACCGCACCTGACCTCGCGATAACTCCGATGCGCGTCTCTTCTCCTAAAGCCTCACCTCAATGGACTCCAAATACTGCTCTTCTTGCCTACAGAAGCACCTCCTCTCGTCCTTCCTAAAAGATACCTCTTCTAACCTGGGTAGTAAGATCTTCAGCACCTGCATTCCTTGCCGCGCCAAGAATTTAAAGAAAAGAAAGGCCTTACAGCCATCATGTCCTGATGTCCCGCCCAAGAGACGTGGACGTCCTAAACTATCATCAGTCCCTCCTACATCGCGTCCATTACAACCCCTCCTTATCCCTCGCCCCCTAGCACCCGCTCTCCCTCTCCGCGATGAAGATCCTGGCCCTCTTGTCCCCTCGCTACCTGAAGCACGTTGTCCTCTCTTTGAAGCCCAGACCAGGCCTCCTCTTCTCCCAGTCCAGCGTCAGCCCGTTCTCCCGGTTTTGCCCCGACGCATTCGGCCAATGCAACCTCAACCTCTTCCACCGTTCCAGCATCACGTACAGCCTCAACCCACTGGATTCCTTCCCGCTGAACAAAGTTCTCATACCATCATCACAGGACGAGTCGGATCGGATTCAGAACCTGTCCGCCCTCTACTCCCCGTCCACTCCGAAACACGGTCTATGCCGCCGACACCGCCTCGGGGTACGGGCTTCCTTCCCACAGAGCAATGGGGGTATATACAGAGTTTCAACGCCGCCATGGGTCAGATCAAGATGGAGACCTGTACCCGGTGCAAGGAACGGTGGTTTGCAATGGACCTCAAGGATGGGGTCTGTCACGCCTGCTTCTTACGAGATAAGGGCAACAAAACACCCTTCCTCATGTCCGGGGAGAACGAAATGGACCCAGGAGAGCTTGCGGCCCATCTGCCAGAGCTGACACAGGTGGAAGAGATGATCATTGCCCGGTGCCATATACAGATGGTGGTATATCGTTATCGGGGTCACCAGTACCACTATTCAGGACATTGTGTGAGTTTCATGCAGAACATTGCCAAGACAGTTAACACACTGCCGAACCTGCCTTCCGAATTAGACATCGTGGTCTTGCGGCCGTCAGATCAAGTCATGGAGAATGACCAACGGTATCAACGCCAGTTTCGGTCTAGCTTTCGAGTCCGGAAAGGTCGCATTGTGGCCTGGCTGCAGTATCTCAAGGTAAACCACCCTGACTACCAACGCGTCACTATTTCTCTTAACAGATTAGACACTCTCCCAGTTGACGACGACGTTTCCTTATCGTTTGTGTCCATTATCAACAATCCCTCGAATGCAGAAGGGCAGGCCCAGCCTGTTTCGACCGACAATGCGCCCACGACTTCCCAGTCCATGGTCCCAAACCTCAATATTACGGCCACTGAGGTCGACCTCATCTTACGGGAGATTTCGGGGCTAGGGCAGATACCGCCACATGTCCCAGCACCAGAGGTCCGTTCTACCCCCATTGATGAGGCGGCTGGAAGTGAGAGGATCTTCGCCATGGCTTTCCCCACACTGTACCCTACTGGCAGGGCCGATTTCAACACACCCCGTATTCGACAGGTGAGTAGCCCGCCCCGGTACCTCAGGCATGGCTAATTAGGACAGGTTACTTTAAACGATTACGCTCAGCATATGATGCGTTATCAAGATGGACGATTCGGACGCCATCCTCGCTGGCGTTTCCTTGTGTTCAATATTATTATGCGCCGCAGAGCAAATGGCTCGGCCCGGTTTTACGTCTCTAAGGCTTTTGATCTCAAGGAACTTACCCGTGAGGAGCTGACCGCGGCGTTGCTTACGGACGACGGTCTATTACCCCAGATTATACGCCAAGGCTCCTCGCTTCCCGGGACCCGTCCGTTCTGGAGGAACAAGAGCTGCAGCCTGCAGGCCCAGGCTCGCTTTCTCTCCTCCGAGACATCCCCAGTGTTTCTCACCTTGAGCGCGGCCGACATCCAGTGGCAGGATCTCCACCGTCACTTTCCTGGCTGGGCGGGTGCTGCCCTGGCAGAAGACCGTGTTAGGCATGGCTTTGCATGGGATGGTGTGCAGAACAACCCGCACATCATCGCTGAGTACTTGGTGATTCGATTACGGATGTTTACTGAGCACGTTCTACGTCCATGTTTGAAGTTCACAGACTATTGGGAGCGGCTTGAGTGGCAGGCCCGGGGAACT
Organism: Metarhizium guizhouense ARSEF 977; assembly: GCA_000814955.1. Lineage (NCBI taxonomy): Eukaryota > Fungi > Ascomycota > Sordariomycetes > Hypocreales > Clavicipitaceae > Metarhizium > Metarhizium guizhouense. Next base: position 117,874 of record AZNH01000065.1, on the reverse strand, counting down.
GGCCACTGCCATGCCCTCCTTTGGATCCCAACCGCGCCGGCCCTCGACCAGGAATCAGAGGAGTCCCGAGCTCAGTTTGCACAGTACTGGGGTGCCTTGATTACGGCCTGGAATCCGGACCCGTTACGGCCCCCTGATGCCCGAAACCCTGCTTCTCTGGCCCCGGCGGATGTGGCCAATACCGCAGATCAGTTTGCAGCCTTTTTAAACCGTCTTCAGATCCATTCCACCTGTCGTGTTCCG
>AZNH01000065.1:97632-113558 GCA_000814955.1 Metarhizium guizhouense ARSEF 977 | reverse complement strand
CACCAGCGCCTCCGCGACTGCAAACAACCTATCCTTGGAATCAAGTCTACTCATACGGGCCAAGGCGCGGAGGGGGCAAACGATGACGAGGCAGATGGGTTGGATCCTCATCTTTGCATCTGTCTAGGGGCGAGGGTAATGTTGACAGACAATATCTGGGTTGAGAATGGCTTGGTGAACGGATCCATGGGGACGGTGAGGGACATCGTCTGGAACGAGGGTCAAGATCCTACCAAGGATATGCCAACTGCAATTATGGCAGAAGTCGATGATTACGAGGGGCCCAAGTTCCCCGGCACTGACTGCATTCCCATCTTCCCTGTCACCAGGCGATTCGAATACAAAAAACGTGACTGTTCGCGCACTAACTTTCCCCTTCGCCCTGCGTACGCTATCACGGTGCACAAAGCGCAAGGATTGACGCTGAAAAAAGTGGTCTTGAACCTGGAACGGAAGGACCATGCGCCAGGATTGTCATACGTTGCCATATCTCGAGTTAAGAAACTCTCTTCCATCATGTTTGAGACGCCGTTCGATCTCAGTCGATTCACAACCAAAGTGAGCTCGAACATGAAGGATAGGGAAAGGGATTGGCACCTGCGCACACTCCAGTGCTTGTAAATTAATAGATTTGAAGAATATGAAAATATAGTAAATATGAAGATGAAGATGCAAAGAGAGCTTTTTCATGATGATAAGCTTGCGCTGGCATCCTAGCTGCGGGGGGCACGGGGGGCCGCAGGTCCCTCGTAGGGGAAGTTCTCCTCATCCTTCATAAATGGCATCGAGCCGGTCATGCCGATCCTTTACGTTGGCCATCTCTGCCTTGCTTGCAAGGACGATGCTAGGTCAATAATCTGTTCTGCATCATTGAGCAACATCGTGTTTTGCTTGGCCGTGTTACCAGGAATAATTGCTTCATTCTTAGCAACAAACGTAGGCGATTGTGCTATTTTCATCGACATGGTGCCTATTAATACGTATGCCACACAGTTTTGTATCCGAATCTCCAGAGCAAGGCAAGATATATATATCGTCTTCAATGGCGTTGTACAGTGTTTTCTAACGGCGCATTAACGGCGCTTTCATCAGGGTGTTCAGGTTCAGGTTCAGGTTCTATTCCTACTCGGTTTTAGCCGCCATCAAAAGCAGCCATGCCCGGTAAGCGGGGTTTGGCCGACTACCGAAGCGCTCCGAATATTCATCCGGTACGCCCCACTCCACCAACACCATCTGGTGCCTGGCCAGCTGTCTCCAAACTTCCCACTTTCCTCCTAAACCTATGTACATTGGCCCCCCAGCTTCTGTAGATCGCGGTTTCATACCAATGTACACGTCTATATCTCTAGGTTCAGCTAGGGCGAAAGTATACCCTGTGTATGCGTCCTCCTACCTACTTTCCCCTAATGCCCAGCTTGGTCTGGTCATGGGTCCGTCCTGAATTGCCCAAGGATCTGAGTTTGTTCCATGAACTTGACGACCTTTGCTGCTAGTTTGCGCTCGCTCAGTAATACCCGGAGATTTTGTCGTCCTGGAAATTGGCCTAGCTCCTGATTGCGAAGTGCTGTGTGTCTCATGCACTGGAGTAGGATGTGAGCTACCGTCTGCCGGCCTACTCCGCAGTCGCATCTGGGCTCTTTGATCTCTGGCACTCTTCGTTTGAAGAGGAAGTCGTTCATCCCGATCTTCTCTGTTCGGAGTTGGACATAGATGGCACTTTGCCTCTTGCTGAGGTTCTTGTGTGGTTGTAGTACTCTTGGTGTTGGTTCCGGTGTGTGTCGGAAGGTTGTCCGGCCTCTGGTTTCCTGCTGCCACTGGGCTTGCCACCTTTTGTTGACGACCCCGCTCGTCCACAGCTTCAATGCGGATCTCAGTGAGTGCAGGACTCGGGGTCGCTGTGCCTTTGGCCCTGGTGGTCCTTTCATTCTCCATCCTGTAGCTTCTTTGGCCGCTTGGTCGGCTGCTTCGTTGCCATATATTCCTGTGTGGGCCGGAATCCATCTAGTCTGGACGGTCAAGCCTTGCTCTCGTAGTTCTTGTGTTCGACGCGTTATGTCTTGGAGAAGATATGACCCCGATTTACCTCTTGGCCTCGCTACCGACCTGACGGCTGCTTGATTGTCTGTGTATATCAGGACTTTGTTTCTGATGTTGCCTCGGTTTCTGTCTTCTTGGGCGATCTGGAAAGCTAGAGAGATCCCTTGGAGTTCGCCGGCGTACACCGTCGACACAGCATCATCGCCCATATAAGCGCTCTTGGTTTGACTGGTAGTCGTGCACACAGCTGCAGCGCCCACATGACCGTTGATGCCGCTTCCATCCGTATATATATGGATAGCGTTTGGCTCGTTGTCGATGCTGTACTGATGTCTCTCCTGGGCTTTCTCGACGCTCTCTTCGATGGTAAGTTGCGTGGTATTATCCATATTATTACAACCCACTTATTTTGCCTAGTTTCCAGTTCACATCCGCCAAAAATTCCTTGTTATTTGAGGACGTGATACAACCATCCCAGTATGGACGACGATGCTGATCCTTGGACTGGCTTTCCTCATTGTAAACCAAATTGGTATTCTCGCTCTCTGATTCTCGTCGCCGCCTCTTGCCACCATGCTTCTCTGTTTGGTCCAAGATATACCACATGCCTTGCATTTCGTGGGGTGGGCTGAGCTCATCTCGAAACGAACTTGAGGTAGATGAGCCGTCTACCATTGATGGCGCGATGTCGGGAGCGAAATCGATCGTATCACCGGCAGGCTCACCATGTGCCTTCCGTGCTCGCTTGGAAGGGTCTCCTGGGGGGTCATGCGGGGAACCATTGCCTCTACTCGTCACGCTGGGGATGATAGGCGTACGACCTCTAGTCTCACACGGCGAGGTGACTCCTAAGACCGCCGATCCCGGGACCACTTCGGAAGTAAAAGATTCCGACATAAGCATCTTGGCGGCCATATTCTCAATGCAACACATCTGGTAGTGATGACGCAAGGCTCTGCGTTCAACGATCGGAGACAGTTGCGCGACAGTGTCATGATAGTCCAAGAGGACGTCGTATGGCATAAAGACACGAACCCGATGCGTTTCAGGATGAATAGAGATTAGTCTGCTGTCAAAGGCCTCGTGGAGATGACTGAGTAATAGAAGGCCATTTTCGGCCGACCAAGTACGATTCCAAGCCTCACGCAGCCGCCGTGGACTGTATCTGCTGTCACCGAAAGAACTCGGAACAGGATAGACGTGATAATGCTGCTGGGGCACGATATGGCATGCTTGCACAGCTGGGCCGACACTTGGGTTCATGTACCACGATCGCCCTTTGCCTGTCACTGCGCATTTTGTACTTGCGGCGAGGCATGAAGTGCGGAAAGCTGCCATGGTTTGGTGCGCTTGCTCGAAGGGAATGTCGAATGTAGGCGGGGCAACCATGTCCGTGACGTCTTCGGCATCCGCTACCTCAACATTAGATTCGATATCTTTCGTTGGCGATACAGAGCCAGATGCAGAGCGTTTCGGGGGGCTCTGGGACCCTCGAGTTGGACGTATTGTTTTTCGATACGGTAACCGAGAGAAGCGAGGGTCCCCGGATGCCTTGTTCGGAGGTAGATATCGTTCATCGCGACGGAGGGTAGGGTAAGGTATATGCTTCGCGCATCCGGCTAGACAAGATACCTATTAGCCATGAAAGTGCTACCGATGAAACATGAGAATTTCCGTACAACGCAAATGGGCCGTGAGCGGCTCGGCACGACCAATCCCGCACTCTACGTGTCGTACGGCGTGCAACCGAGCTATAGGTAGTCGTGCAAGATCTGATGATGGATCCTCTTGCGGTGTAGAGACGAATTCATCAAGGCATGGACCTGAGATCAGTCGGGAAGAGGACATCGATGTAGGGAAAGCATCGTCATCAAGTGGCTGCAAGTTGACACCAACAGAATCTCCGTATCCGAATGCTATGTCTGTCCAAGAGTCGGCGCTCTCGTCGAGTTCTGCTTCAGAGTTGATCGGAATATCGAAACAAAGGCGCAGTTCGTTCACGATGTCGCGATAGGTCAGGCTGTTGCTGCCCGGCGGATGGAACAGACCTGCGAATCGGTCGCTTTCAGGCCCACAGAGAATATGAACATTCCATCCAAGGGTGCGAAACTCGCGCGTTACCCCGGCACTAGACATGCTGACGAGCTGCACGACAGCAGATACTAGTCATAATGCCTCTGTTCAATTTTTGACGTCGACATCAGAGATTAGGAGTCGGGTCCAACGTTGTTGCCTTTCAACGTGCCTGTCACTCGGAACAAAGTGTTGTCGGGGCAATTGCTACACTGGGCCACACGGGCATGACTTTTACCACGTCTGATTCGCCCATAATTTCTGACCCACAGGTCCTTCATAGCAAAGGCTGTGTCGAATCAATTGCTCACGATCTGTCAAGATCAGGTCGCTCATTCATATCGAGCACAATGCTGCCTCTGTCAAGAACTCGCAAGCGTTATTGCCTAAGTGGCCACTTGCCAGCGGCAAGTGGCAAGTGGCAATAGGAAATCGTGCTGCCTACGCAGCAGTACCCCCACAAGCATTTAATTTCGTAAAATTCCGCTCTTTTAGGAAATCAAGAGTCTCTCATTTTGTCCAAGCTGTCCCAAACTATCGTGCTGTATGACAGAAAGTGTCACAGAATATATACAATATTGGAAACTAGAAAATAAGACACAGGATGGTCACAACTTCTCTTTAACAAGGGAGAATCTTGATGGCTACAATAATCACCGACATGGGCCACAGTTGTAAGTCATGGACTTTCGGCAAGACAAAGCCCGCCATTCGTTATTCGGTGCATGGGGCGGCGCGGCTGGGGAGGACGGGTAGTACGGCAGCCTATCCCTTTGACTGCTGAACTGTACCCTTTTAGCGTCGCAGGGATCCTGGCCAATTATATCGGTAGAATCTCGATTCTGTACTTCTCGATACATATGATGCTACTGATCCCAATAGCCACTCTCTTTACAGGTATACGTATTTGCTACTTGTATGTGTTAATTAAGGTAGGAATAAACTTGTCTTCCATTATTCCATAGTTTTTTTGCTGCAAAAACTATTCTGTAATTCGAGGGGGCATTTGGAACTAGTCGTGATTGGTACCGAATAGTCCAAGTGGGGCGCGCTAAAAGGGTACAGTTCAGCAGCTAAAGGGATAGAGGTCACTGTTGCAAAACTCAGAAAGTCACAATCCAAGGTAGAGACGACAGTAAACTAACCCCACAGTACGTTGAGCGATGTACCTCAGCTTGCACTTTCATGGAATTTCGGTGCCAACAGCACTTCTAATGACAGCTACAAGGCACCAGCGGCAATACCAGAGAATACGAAACTGTTGACAAGACCTTTGACCCTTCAGTAGTCATCTCCTCCTCCCCCCATTCGTCCCCGGATATATTCAGCCGCTGATAATTAACTCACTTGAAGCATCGTAGCCAGTTCGCTTGATTCACTCTCACTGCCAAGCAGCCTCTGCAATTGTCTACAGCTCCAGAAGCTTTCGCTCTTCATAAGTCTTCTCATGCCTCTTCCTCTCACTATAGAAAGCCAAGCCAGACTCATGGAGAAGACGGGTTAGTATTGGCACGGCGCCGCTTAGGTGCTGTCGGCAGAGGACGTCTCGGCGCCGCTTCTGGTCCGAGTTCCACGGCCCTGGGCCGCATCTGGGACGACGATGACAGAACTGATAAGGTGCAGGTGAAGAAGTTAGTGAGGGTTTGGGGTTGACATGTTCCTGAGGCAGCTCCATGACTGCCACTGGAGCACGCTGTTATTCTGCGACGGCCTCTGATGCTGGCTGGCCATTAGGTTCCGTCTGAGATTGCTGTCGCTGCTGTGCAGCCTGGTGTTGTTGAAAAAGGCGGGAGCCCATTTATCTGATCAGCGCTCGTTGTTCTTCGGGGGGACGATGAAGCAGGCCATGGACTCTCTTTGGCCGCGCCGGGCATGTCGCAAGGTCCGCGGCATGTGGTCCGAGGCAGTTGGCACACTGCTCGGGGGCATTGCAACTGTCACTGGCGTGGTTTGTCTTCCGCAGCGTTTGCATCGTGTTTGTCTATTGCACGCTTGTCGTGTGTGGTAGTCCCAGCAGTTCTCGCACTGCCTGGGATGGTTGGTTATTTCGATGTGTCTGGCTAATCGGCTAGTGCCAAATAGGCTCCAAGGTCTTTTTGTCGGTTCAAGGAAGGAGATGATGAGTGTCTTGTAGGGAAGTTGTTCGTTGTCGCGGCGAGGAAGTCGGATGCTGATAGGCGTGAGTCCCGTCCGGTTGCTTATTTCGTCAGGGACGGCAGCGTCGTAGTTCAGTTCGTTTCCGTAAAGGTCGGTAAGTCTTCGAGGGCAGTTGTCTACGGCATAAGTGTACAATTTTTGGCTGGTCTCGACGGCCGTTGCGCCGAGATCATCGGCCCATTCGGCTTGGTGTTCTACAAGCAGATCGCGGGTGAGTTTGTCTGCGGCACGGACGGCCCATCCGGTGTTCACTTGGAGGACTTGCGGGATTCGATTGAGCTCAAGGCCCGTCTTGCTAGCCACATGGGCTCGAATGGCGTAGCCGATGTGATTTCTGGCCGGAGCGTCGGCTTCAAGGCTGACCAAGACCCGGAGGTCTTCTCGGGGTGGGGCGGGAACTGGTGGTTGCCCTTGGCGATGAGCGACAGCAGGTTTGTGTTGTGGGCGAAGGGCAGTGTTTGGGGTGGCAAACCGAGTCGAAGAGGCAGTGAGTGGCATTCGCGGCAATGAGTGCTTGGCGAAGTCGCGTCAGGCCCGGTAGTAAATTCCTTGGCAGCCTCGTTGAAATGTGCGCAGATGGTTTGGAAGACCCTGAGTTTGGCGTTGTCGGCGGCGACTTGCTCGTCGACGAGCTGGTTAGCTGCATTGGTGATGTCAATGGGTGCCCGTTGCCATCGCCGCCGCCGAGGCTGCGCAATGCGCAGAAAAACGAAGTTTCTCGACAAGTGTTAAGCAAATTGGTGCAACTTAGTCTACTTTCTTAACAATTCCATGCCATGAAAGTAATAATACGACACCGTAAAAACCCTTACTTAAGTCATAGCCCCAGGGTAAGTGCCAAAGGCATTGCATTTCAAGTCCCCGGCGACCGTCGCGCTCGCGCACCTCAACACGCTAGCTGAGGAAAACTCTCATTGATGCCGAGGGCTAACTACTTAATATACCAAAATTGCTGTTCACTAGCAGACATCGTGTACTACAGGAAAAAAAGTCCAACTCAAGGTTCCGAATATGCCCAGCTTTCGGAAGTCATATCTAGTCTAAACGCTGTAATAGCAGCGTGATGAGGTGGTTGAGGAAGTCGCTGATTGATTCTACATTATTCTTAAAAACTGAATTCCTCCATAGCTGCTCGATTCTACAAGCAGCATAAAAGCAGACCAAAGACCGCAATTGGTCCACGTCGTCTTCATTATCCACCGTACTCCCGAACGTGTAGGTCACAAGCTCTGCTATGTCAACGCAACTCTCATCGTGCAGCACGAAGCGCGTCAGTGCGCCCCTCAGCTTCTGCAAGGCGAACAACTGTAGAGTGTCTATGCCGTGGTAGTCGGCAAAAACGTACATGCGAGCATGAGATAAGAAAATTTCGGTACAATCATCTTCAGGTTCATTGCGAAAAGATGTGTTTTTGAATGGCGTTGGTGGATACAGTGACGTGAACTTGATCCATAACTCGTCTGCTTTGCTTTGGACAAAATCCGCCGTATGGGAGCTTGTTTGTTTTGATTTTCTTCTGATTGTGGATTTGGGCGTTTCCGCTTCGCGAATTTCTTCTGCTTTTTCTTGTTCGGGTGTGTTCTCTTTGACTGGCCTTTTTCTAGGGCTGCCTTCTTTATAGCTGCCAGTATAAACAAAGTCGCAAAAGCGAAGGAAAGTCTGCTCGTCTGTTTCTGACCAGTCCGCGCAGAGATCAGTGGCTTCTTTCATGGAGCCATTAACCAGAACGTCTAGTTTCGCGGACAGTTTGGCAACCAGAGAGGAATGAATCGTGTACTCAGCCCTGTGTGGGCCGACGACGAATCGGAAAACTGGGGAGGATGAGAAGCTCATTGCATCGATTATGCTTTCCGCTGGTGTCTGGGCAAATGATGATTTGGGTATCTTCAAAAGAGCGAGAGAAGAACGCAGCAGACAGAAGTTTAGCAGATGAGTGCCAAACCATTTCCCCAATGTTTTTGTTTTGTTGTAGTGTAAAGCACGGTATGCGTTGCATTCCGTTCACTGATATCACAAAAGGTGGACAGAAAGAGATCTCTCTAATGCGTATTTTGCAACCATCGCACGTTTTTCTGGTCAAAAATTCTACGTTGGCATTTCTAGAAGGCCTCAGAACGCGATACCGACAACAGCCACTGCGCTCCTGTCCTAACCCACCCGCATCATTTGCTGGGTAGGATACAGCAAAGTGATACGTAACCAAGATGGAATCGCAGAATGCCTCCAACCCAACCCCCCCCCCCCCCTCTTCTCCCGGGGCACGATCAGATCAACGCCCTAGAGGGCCAAGATAAATATCGCTTTATTCACCTGGGTTCGTTCAGTTTTTTCCTTCTGGTGTCCTTTTTGCTACATTTTGCCAAGAATTTCATCCCACCACCCACAGAGTGTCCAAGACAAGGAGGTGTTAGATTTGTTGAACGTCACAGCCATACACAGATGAAAAGTAAGGTGCGGGGTACGTGTGCTGGCTGGGCCTGCGACTTGGCAGACACAGCAGCAGACAGTGTTGGAGCCGGAGGCCGTGCACGCTGAGTTAGGGTCTTTCTGTGGCCAGCAGCGACAGAGCGGAGGATGTTCGCGCGCAGCGAGAAAGACTTGCGAGCCTGGCGGTTGATACCAACAGTCCTCACTGGCGCCGCTCGCCTCGGTTCTTTCCAGCCCTGGACAGAAGCGAAATGGGGGAGCAAGCGTACTTTGTGGATCGGATGGCGCCTGTCAACATCTCCACCAGCAACGCCTGCTCTCGGGTTGCGCAAACAGGGGTTGCACAGGGCTTGGCGTCAGAATACAACGCAATGCGGTCAGCGATATGCCAGGCGACAATAGGTTTCTGGTCTTTACACCCTTCGTACGGCGATGTGGCTTGTGTAATTGCTCACACAGGTTAGCAGCATGGGTTTCGATACACTCGTGCGTTTGGCAAGATGCTTCTTGATTGGGTTTGGGGCATGGGTAGGATTCATCCAGTGCATTTCGCGATTCCCTTTCGCATCTTTGTGAAAACCGAAGACCTATCATGACTCTGGCGCGTCATCTGGGTTATCACCGCGCCCAGGTTCGCACTTTGTTTCGGCTGTCCCGAACACTCGTGATGCATTTTTGAATTTTTACCAGAGAAACAAAATTGAGTTTAACTGAGACATCAGGACTGCTCAAGGCAACTTTCGAGCGTCTTGTAAGCACTGCTTAGAATGCCACCAAGTGTAACCGGCGTCCCGAAATACATCGCATTGCACCTAAGCATGAGCCAGCTTTGATAGGTGTTGTCGGTCTCCAATATCATTTCTTGGCACCCGCTCCAGCACCAGACTTCGATCCACCATTTCCAGAACCCGAGTGCTGGTTATTATCATGGCGATCTCCGGCGGATTGAGCACGTGCTGCAAAGCCACCAGAAGACATGTCATTACCGCCCTTCGCCTGCTCCGGGCTCTATTAGAGCGAATATGGACAGTGGCGGCTACGGATGATGGACACACTTACCTGCGAGCTTTGGATTCTGGAAGAATCAGATTTGGTCATTTGATTCCCAGGCATTTCAAATCTTGTTTTGATAGAACTGGTAGTTATGGGGTATATTGTTGCAACAATGACTAGGTTTTGGCTTACTGTCGTGTAGGCCCAGTTGTCGAGGTGGGCCGAGTTATATACACAGGATATTCTGTAATTCGCGCTCGCGCCTTTGTGCAGGTCTTAGCACCACAGTTACTTTGGTGCAGTGCCGCAAAAGGCGAAATACATCACAGGATTAGTTACAGAAGGGTTTAGCACGCACGTTTGGTTCTTAAGTGATGCCATTTGTTGAGAGGGTTGCAGCCTTTGTGGACAAATGACCCGACTCCTTGTCTAGGATGCGTGCAACGTTCGGCTCCGTGAAGGCGTGATGCGTTCACTAGTCCTGTCGAGAAGCTGAGGTCACCTAACCTCTGAAACGTGGCCCCAAAAAAATTCGACATGGCTATTATGCTGCAACCCAAGGTTGCACACTTTTTAACGTGTCTCAAGATACTTGGACGCTCGCCCGGTAAGTCAAGCTAGGTGTAACCACCCAATCTTCAGTAGTCATCCAGTAATGGCTGTACAGAAGCTAAGTGAACTTCACGGTTGCGGAGGGATACATGCAGTAACAGGGTAACAGATGCTACCAGACGTTTCGTCGAGATAAAGCACTGTTACGTCTTTGGCCACCAGAAACCTCGGATACAGATACGTAGCCAATCTAACTTAACGAATTTACCGAAATTTCCATGTCGCGGTAGAGATGGTGTCTCGGCGCTTGAGTCGGCGATGTTATGCACGGATGATTGGCTCTTTTCTTTTTTTCTGAAAGCCCTCTAGGTCGATTGTGTGGGGAGCAGAAGTGTCTCAGCAAGGACTGGAATTTTGGACTAACTACTGTTTTGAGGTTTTGCAGAAAGGGGAGTGTCGAGACCGCACCACTGATTTCGCGCTGTCGTTTCCGCTGAAGCTTGCATCGTTGAGAGAACAACAATGCATCGTTTGCCAGTGACCTGTCATTACTAGTCCGACTCCAATTCTGGCACAACTTGACTGACTCCCCGATCTTGCAGGTGTGTGTCTCTAATTTCGCTTCCAGGCGGGTTGGCCTACACAAGTGTTCCATGTACATCTGTCCAACGTTACTGAAGCAGCTGCGGGATGCTGAGGAGCTGTCACACAACATGTGCATAAACTGCTAGTTCGCTGGCATGATCCGAAGTGGAAAAGCTTTTGCTCTCTGTCTTCAACGAATTGATGTCTTGAGCATACTCCATCCATACGAGCGAACCACGGTACTGTTCCAAACTCACGCGTACTAACTGCGTGAATGCTGTGACCCGTATTATGAGGGAGACAACTACTCGAGAGTGCCCCTTCCCCTTCTCTCCACCAAAAGAACATAAAACGAAAACATAGTTACAGCCAATCGGGAGTTCTCAAGTCATCCAATTATACCAGTACGGTCGCGTGGATGAAGATGGCGCTTCAATGATCAATGTCATGCACACGAGCCTTGAGGTCGACATTGGTAAACTTGTCTTTTTGGGGTGCTGTAGGAGTGATGATCGGGACACTCATCTCGACACTCATTTGCGCCACACACTCATTTCGGTGGGTCGTCCACCACCAATCAGCAGGGTTCCAGGACTGTTTTGTACCATCAAATTTTATGGTGAAGTCATGTCTGCTATCATGATCTCTGGAAAGCATACGAGACTGGAGTACCTCTACCAAGGTCACTCATTCATACCAGATATTGGCTCGCTGGCCATGTGCATAGACCTCGAGAATAGGCGCCGTCATATGACTCAATCACACGGCTTATTATCTCACCAAAGCGAGCCAAGCTAGAACGCGCTTCAGAAGCTCGTACAGCTACGCGATGGGTTCGACGGTGAGGACAGGAGCAGATTCGAGCAGCAACTACTTGCGCTGGCGGGAAAGAGGGAGGCAATTGCCTCTAATCGTAGGGCAATTGCGGCGATTCCCATATCTGCACCGGAAGCACTACCAAACTGTCGGGCAATTGGTCGAAGAGAAGCCACAATAACCGGACGACTACTTACCGCCTTAGAACAACAGGCACGCAATTCACTTCGGATACAGCGAGAAGCTAATGCCCAGGCTAGAGACGACATGATCCTATCACAGCGACAGCTAACCCAGGGCACTATCGTCGTGAATGTCGACCAGGGGAACACTCAACTTACGGTGATGGTGTCATTATCATCTGGGGCTAACTCCGAGGCATCTGACGCAGAGACTTACTGTGGAGCAGTCACGGTCTCAATCCGAACCACCAGTTCTGCAACAACAACCACCATCTACAACGCCCCAGCGATCACTGGTGAGATCAGCAGCAAGCGACGGCGAGTTCAACGAGGATACTACGCAGGGGTAGTGGACGATGACTCGCAAGAGATGAAGCGAAGGAGATAGAAATTTTTGTCAGATGACTGTATAAGGAAACAATCATAACAGCGTTGAAAGCATGCTTAAATTGAGAGGTAACTATCTGAAGAACACAAGAACGAGATGGTACGGTACGTTGCTCAGCCACTGTGAAGAAATGAGTGTGTGGCGCAAATGAGTGTCGAGATGAGTGTCCCGATCATCACTCTTCAAGGACCACATTCTGAAAGTCTCGGAAGCTATGCCGCCAATCTCGCAAAGTCTCGATATCTATTGGGATTTGGAAGCTCTTCTTGACGATGTAGTCGAAGGGGTTGGAGACTTTACAGACCTTGATATGTCCATCCGGAACGCGTTCTCAAAGGGCAAAGCAAAACACGTTACATGAAGAAGCTGGACGATCAAATGATGCTATTTGCGGCTCACATCCTGGATCCGCGCTATAAAACTCACCAATTAGAGATGATGATACCGGATCAATACTCCGAAATTATAGCCAAGGTAAAGAAGTATTTTAAAATGGAGTGGCCGGGGCTAGCAAGATAGTTACCGGATCCTTTGAGGATGACCCGGGAAGATGCGTCGAGGCCGTCAGCTGCCATTGTAATCGGTGGTGTTCTGACTACCGCGCCTATGGCACCTGCAACAGAGTTGGATTGCTAACACTGGATGAACCCTAGATGGATTATCATGGATAAAAGCAACAGGGCAAGGAGTTGAACAAATTGTGAGGGTTCTTTTCGATGTGGTTGTGGAAAGGCTCCCTTCCGCGTCAATTTATCATTGACGCGACCCCCGGATTTTCGGTGTCGATCGCTCCAAGCAGCTCGTGTATACAGTAGCCCGAATAAAAAGTTATATCAGATTCATTCATCTTCGTCAGACGTCCAAGTTGGACTGTCACTTCCCACTGACACTTCGCCCTGGAGCCCAAACTGGATGACCACGTCTTCCATGGCCATTTTAAGATCGTTGCCGATTTCCGGTATCCAGTTATATGTGTCGTCCCTAGGGCCAAACCGTGATGGAGCCGCCATGATTGGGATGCTCCTACCAGATTGGATGTTTTCAGCGTCGAAGGATGGCAGGTGTTCTCGGTCCATTTCTTGAGGCAGCACAGATGGTCCAGTCACGATTCTCATCTGATGATCAAGCCTGAACCTGCGCAGGCAAAGGTAACGAATTTGCCGCGACACATCTAAACAGTTGATCCACGTCTCGTGATCTACAAAGTCAAGAATCTGCTCGTACAGCTCGGTAGGAAGTCTTCCAGAAGATTTGGTCGCTGCGCGGCGATTCCCTGCGACCTCGAAGAAATTGACGAGAGCAGCAAAACCCAGGAATTCCTCACCAAGGGTTCGCACGGTCCACCTGCAATGCGACATCATGATCAACTCTCCTCTTCGACGTCGCCTTTTCATCCCTGTCTCTGCTTCTGGTCGCTCTCGCGGATGGAAGCTGGTGCAATAGTCCATTCGCAGAGGTGAAAGCTTGATTGGTTTGCTCACTTTAACAAATGGTTTGTTCTCGTCACCCAACAGCACCTCCGCCAAAATGACTTCGAATATCGATAAGATGACAATCTGAAAGTGATTTCGCCCCTGGCCAACACCATAAGAAACGGCCCTGGTGACGGATGTGCCGTCGGGCACTCGGGTCAGGCTGACAAGCACGTCGTCAAGCCAATAGATGGTTTCAACGGGTGATACCCCTGGAGGTTCGCCAGGTCTATGGAACATGGCTCCGAACGGAATGGGCAGCCTTTCATCCGCCGTCTGAGCCCACTCTCGATCGATACACCTATCAAGCTGGATCCGTCTTCGCACGTAGGGATGAAATCTGGCCTTACCGGATGCAATAGAGACGAAAGCAAAGCAAAGCTCTCGAAAAGGGAAAGACTCCGCGGTCCACTCCATTGCAAATTGAGTTATCTGCGATTGATAGTTCTTGAGTACCCGCGACAAAACGTAGGTAAGAAACATTTTTGGAGCCGCCTCAATGTTCGCTTCCGGAACTACAAGGCGGTAGTTGTACTTGATTTCGTTGCTCAGTGTAGGGGGTGCTAAGGCTGGCGATGCCATGTGCTCCTCTGGGCATGTCTCTGAGGAAATCGTCAATTTGCCCTTGTGGATGCTCTTTTTGATGGCGTGGAGCCACAGATTGCCCTGCCGTGGGATGTTGCTTAATTTCCAGTGAATACTCCCATTCATGGTGAGAATTTCTTGATCCAAATTTGTGATGTAGGTGTACTGGGCACCGACGTCGGGCATCGACGGAAGCTCGGAAGGAAACTCGACAAAATCACGGAAGCCATGGTAGCTATCAGGGATGGAATCGACGTCGTCTCGCAGTTCATAGACTTCGTTCTCGAGATCCCTTTCAAGAGCTGCATATTCTGCTCGAGTGCGCACGAGCCATGCTATGCTGTAGTAAGTCAATTGCAGATTGAGAGTCAACTGTCTTCTTACGTACCGCGGTACTCTTCTGGGTCGGTTGGGATTTCCGCGACAATCCAGGAGCCAAGTGCCTCGAAGTAGCTGTCCGAATGATTGTACCGAGCATAGTACCGCCTGTTAAAGCGAACTATGATGAGGCCACGGGTTCCCATTGTAAGTGACCGGCGGGAGCTGCTGATTTGATCTTGTGGCAATTCTTCTTGACATGATCGGGGTCAAACAAACAAGGATTGCCGGTGAGTATTTATGTTGGCTCAATAGCCCATGCTATTGTTTTCGGTTGGGCATCGATGGTGACCGTGAACGGGTGCATGTCGCAGTTGCTGGAGACTGCACGGCGGCACCAAGACACGTGAGGTCGGTGCCTGGCTAATGTTTTATGCTCGGTACATATTTGATCAATCGGTGAGCATCGTACGGGTAGCTGCAGGCCCGAGGCCAATGTAGGATGTAGGCGAGTTCATTTTGACGGGAGGGCAACATTTACAGGGCTCGAGTAGCTGCAGGCGATTTGCGGTAACAATGAGGCATCATCCGTGCAGTCCGCCTGCCTAAGACATGAACGAGAAGCAGTAGCGCATTTCTATTTCGACGCACAAAGATCGGAACAATTGCTTCTTTTCATCTTTCCCCTGAGCATCAGCTCACGAATTCTGGCTATACCAAACTGTCGGATTGAGATGACGCTACCAGGTAAGAGTGTAGACAAGGCATGCTGTAGGTTTATGCTGGATGCCCAGCCCAATTAAACAACTTTACAAAAGCGTGTCGCTTGTTTATTAATACCGTCCAGCAATTTCTTTGGAGCGAGTCCGACTCAAATCTTGCCGTGGAAATTTTGTCTCACTGTAGAAAGAGGGGGAGGGAACGAGGGAACAATGGCCTGCATCAGTGCTACATTCCGTCTGACGTCGCACATGCCGACCAGCAGAAGGCTCATACTTCAGTAGCGTAGCCCTCAGCCCTTGTCATTGATCTATTCAGTTCGACGCTGCAGATGGGAGTGCAATCACACCTACAGGCCTACAGGCCTACAAGCCCTACAAGCCCTACAAAAGCCCTACTACTACTACTACTACTACGATCTGTAGCGGCTCGATCTTTTTGCTCCAAAAAGCGTACCCATGCCGCTCCCGTCCAATCAACGTCGTTTGTCATCCTTTTTCATGCGAAATCCCCCACCCCAACACGGCACGGCCCCGCTTACCGGGACCGCCGCTCTATCCTTCCTTTTTCCTCCAAAAATTACGCTCCTTAATTTTACTCTTCACCGGAGCCAACTTCCAG
>AZNH01000065.1:25698-97532 GCA_000814955.1 Metarhizium guizhouense ARSEF 977 | reverse complement strand
TCAAGTACTGGGCGGCAGTACAAATCAAAGTGGAAGCGCGTCATCTGCTACATATTTCGAGCTCTTGAGCTAGGCCCGCGCCGGCTCCGGGAAGTGCATAACATGGTGTTGCGTGGTGACGATATAAAGATGATGAACCATATTGTGAATCTTGCGTCGCAAGTTGTGGAAAGAGAAGATGTCGACGATGAGGACTGTGAGGATGACGCTGAAAACGACGGTGACAATGGCAGCGACTACAGTGATTGCGACAGTAACTACGACAGCAACTGCGATAGTGACTGCGAAGGCAATGGCGACGGCGGAGTACATGACCAAAGCAATATCCGGTTTATGGATGAAGACGGAGAAGGCGAGATGCGCAACAATGGTGAAGACACCGAAGATGGCACCGAAGATGGCTATGCGCCGTACCATGACGCGTCCCAGTATATTTTCCGTCTTCCTCATGGGGCACCCGCCTCGAGCTATCGGAGGCAGTCTTCCAACTCTCGATGATGTTATGGACGTACCAATACCAAGATGGAGTAATGGACTCATCTGCAATAGTACATTTCACAGCTGTTATGGGTATTCATCGTTC
Organism: Metarhizium guizhouense ARSEF 977; assembly: GCA_000814955.1. Lineage (NCBI taxonomy): Eukaryota > Fungi > Ascomycota > Sordariomycetes > Hypocreales > Clavicipitaceae > Metarhizium > Metarhizium guizhouense. Next base: position 96,949 of record AZNH01000065.1, on the reverse strand, counting down.
TTCATTGGCATACCGCGATGCATATAATTTCACACCGGACCTTGCGGCTCTTATTTGGGTAGGACGGCTGTTGTTTCTCGAGTATAGCCTCCCGCGATATAGTTACGACGCGCTGGTGTATCCCTGGCCTGCCCGACACACATATTCATCACAACCGGAGCGTCTAGAGGCAATCCGAAGTACATGCTTAGGGGCTGCTACTCATCGCTAAGCGAGCTAATTGAACTCGAGGCCTTTGGGAAGAGCATTGTGCGACGTGAAGGGGTTCGTGGAACCCTGACCTGGGCTCCAGACGGCCGCTCTTTCACCATTGGTGACGGCAAGGTAGTGCGCCTATCGGAGTTTCTGTGCAACCTATCGAGCTGCGATCACCCGAGTACAAGAGCTCGTCACCGAGATGATGTTGGGTGGGATCCCAGAGTTGATCTCTCCGCCATCCGCGATGACCTAACCTGTCAGTTGCCAGGGTGATATTTCCTCGACAAACCGGACAACCAGCTTTTAGGCACGTGCAAAGCAATGACACGCCGTGCATGGTCGTCCTCATTCCATGGCAAAGCATTGGCCAAGGCGGGACATTGGTTGCCTGGTTCTTGCCTGGCCTACCTACAGGCGGGTGCCGAGCCGTCCACAAAGGTCTTTTCTGCGGTTCATGTTACGGCAGATCTACCGGGTCGAGGCACGGAGATGACTATCCGCTTGCGAAACACAAAGTTAGCCATTGGGAACTTATTTATCCGCGAGGGACGAATTATTATTGTTATCAGTTATACCAAGGCCCGTTCCTCGAATAACCACGCTTTCTATATTGTTCGCCACCCGCTGGATGATCTCATCATCTGGGTTTGTCTGTTGTAGTCTACCTTGCATATATCCGACCATTTCTTGACTTTCTAGCGGAATCAGCTTGGGCTGCCGCATTATCACAGCAACGAGTTCATCTTTTTAGACGCAAAGCGCAAAGAAAGGCATTTATCCACTACGTAGGCGACAGGATCTCTTGGGGACTTAACACGTACTCTTCAGACGCCGTGGAAGATATCACTCTATCGCCAGGCATCAATTGCCATTGCTAAGCGCCACGTAAGCGAGCTAATCAAGGAAAGAAACTTCTACTATCCAAGCAGTGCTGATACTCCGATTCGAATGATTGCTGCCGGCGTTAGCCATCGTCCGAGGATGCTTCTCACGGCCTATGCCATCGACACGGCCTTATCAACTCGACTTCAGCCCGTACTTCCTGAAATGTACCGCCAACTATCGACACTCTGACAAAACTAGAATTCGCAATATTATGACCAGAACTGCGCAGCAAATTGCAGAGCGGTGACGGAAAGCGCAGCAGGCCAGCCGGCGGGCCGGAAACAAAGTCTGGAGAATAGTACCAAGTCCAATATCGGTGTACCGAAGAAGAGAGGGCCGACGGACAGTGGCGATGCTTGCAGAAAAGAGAGGAAAGGAGTCGGCACAAGTGAGTCTGGACATAAAGATAATTTGACCACACAAGCCAGCGTGGAGGAGTTTCCAAAAGAGTTCATTTACAATGAAGAACACCAAATCCTCCTTTGCGTGGCCTGCGAGTCAGTTATTAGTCCGGGAAGACGGTCACATAGCATCATTTAAACCGTGACCGTATGTTGGGGCCTGTTGTGTAAGGCCTATATCGAGCGGTTTAGCACTCTTCAGCTCACGCCAGTAAAGAAGCTTCCCATCCCGCGGCAGACAATCCCGGCCATCCCTTACCTCCGAGTTTACAAAGCATTTCGATGCAACGTTTGCCAGCATCGTACAACACGATGGGAAACAATACTTTATCATTATCAACGCATAAAATTGGTGTCTCGCCGATGCAAGCCTGGGAGAGGGGGAAAGTAGGTAGATGCTACGTGCACATGTACTCATCCGCGAAAGGGCTCATATCGTACTTCGAAGTCGAAGCGCCACGGTCTTTAAGTTGTCGAAGAATGTTGGAAATAGATTTTTTAAAGTTGCTTAACTAGTCAGCATGAAGTTTCTCTACAGATGTGTCAATGCAAGGGCTCGGATTCGATGCAATGGAAATGTACTGCGCTGCGGCCCCATCCGGCTATGCACTCTGAGATTTCTAGTTACCACTCTATATGCAGTGCTGGGGAGAAAAACTCCCCACAGCTCAAGCCCAACAGGAATATTACTTGATATGACATGATGCGGCAAACAGGGCACTCATGCGCCTAATTAGGCGGCCGGCTAACTAACGGCTATTCGAAGTATTTTATGATCATTGGGCTAACGTCATTAATCATCTGGATATTGCTCCTTCATATTGGATACGAATCTACAAGATTCTGGATCAAAACGTCTGAAAAACTTTCCTGCCATGGGAAACATGTTACCATCGGTGTCCCTAAAATCGTCTATGAGCTCAATGTTATCAGCTGCTATAATATTTGGCTCAGACCCATTGCTTGGACTGTTCCAAGGACCGACAGTCAGCACAAGCGAACAGAAACAAACAACGGAGTTACTACATCGGAGAGGAAGGGCTTCAGGGGCTTACAAGCACATAAAATAGAACCGATCCGGTAGCCGAACAGGTACTCGTGGGTGTTCGCCCGGGGCGGCAGTGTCTGACTCGTCATCTGTGTCTCGAGACGTTGCCACAGGAAAATGCTGTGTACCTTGGTCAGGCCAGCCAGTGATCACACCTATCCAACCATAACGCCTGTGTCGAAAAACCTGGCCGATCTTAAAAGGCACTGACTGATTGCCGTCAAAATCTCTCCGAGACATGGGTGGTATCAGGTCATCTTGGTCTCGAACCAAACGCCAGTGATCCCACGGATCTCCCAAGCCGCGATTTACATGACGGGCAAACCCATGACGAAGCGCAGTGAAACTGTTATACATGGGCCAAAGATACTTCTCTACCAGCCATACGTCTTCGGGCCATGACCCAGCAAATCGGTGTAGAAAACTTGCTAACCTATCATTCCATTCAAAAGTATCAGGAGGCGTCAGCATCAGAGATGACCACATGGCTGAATACAGTGCAGCATCCACGTTCATTGTGTCGTTGCCACGCAGAAGCTGGCTCAATTCTGGGTGAGCGTCGTCTTGTAGTTCCAGAATCCTGGCAAAAGTCGCCTTGATATTTTGAGCGGTCCTTAACACCATTGTCTGGGGTGGCGCAGGGGCTAATAATGCATCTGTGCTTGTTTGCCATGCATAGTGAGCTAGTAGGCCCTGTAGGTCGGAAGCAGGGACTTCGTTGTCGAGCCCATAAGGATCGAGGTACATCCTTTCTGGTTGCTCATGGTAGCTATCAACAACATCCCCGTCCAAAGTATATCCGGACTGAGCGAAGACAATTGCATAGACGTGGCTAGGCAAAGCACAGCATTGAGCATTGAGCCCCAGTCTCGCGGCGAGACAACAAAATATGGCACTGGATATGAGTGGAATAGACTCATGTTCTTCATGCCGCAACGCCTGACCTATTAAACAATTTCGAAGATTTCGATAATTCTGTTCCGGGCTACGTAGGCCGGTTAAATTATTAGCGCGCACCCATCTGTTCAATGCCAAAGCTGTCTCTCGAGTTGTAAGCTCTGAAATGTCAGTGCAACTGACTCGAAATCGAGCAATTATATCATCCAACATCTGGGAAATCTAAGCAAAGCCAATCAGAGCGAGTGTGTCAATGAAGCATTGAGAGAGCAATTTGTATGAGGACATACGTCATCTAGGTCACCAGTTTGGTCGTGTAACACGAACATGTCAAAGGCGCCGAGTGCTCTTTCGAGTCTCTGCGCGGCAACTCGTGCAGACAGCGAATCGCGGTCCAGACCCAGCCTGGACCATTCCTCAAGGGCGATGCTCCGATGAATGTTGTCGAGGATGACATTGCTAAAATATCTAAGAGTCGAGTTTTAATTATCCTGGGCTGATTGCGTGTGAGGCAGGGCAGGGTAGAACAGGCTAATTACCTCCTTGCTAGAACATCCGGCACGGACTCATGTATATGACATTGGACCAAAAGGAAGTCCTTGGCGTCATATCCCAGACGGCAAATCTTCTCAATCTTCTTTAAACGGCCAACCTTGGTTTCCACAATGCCATCAAGAAGCCGGGAGACGATATGGTTGCTGCGTGTTCTCAACAGGAACAAGTACTTCCAATCGACACTTGCCACCGTCGCTTGCAGCTTTTAGCCAAAACTATGATCCGGGTGCCAGTAAGTAAAGGTATTCCGGCAGTAATATCTCCAAAGCAAGCCTTCATTTGCTAATCTATAGCAACGATGACACAGCAGCTGAAAGCATTGCAAAGTATCCCCAGGCAGGACAAAGCGAAGCAGATGCTGAATGATATCATCCGGGAAACGACCTAATGAGCCAGTGTCAGGTAGCTTGCCGTCATCGACATAGATATCCGGTGGGATACTATCCATCTCCAAGACATGATCGCCAGCTCTACCTTTCGCCGCCTGGAAAGCTCGGAGTGGCTTGACCTGTATTCGATGGGATGCTCTAAATCGCCCATCAAGTATTTTTCGCTAAGTGGGTTTCTATAAATACTTAGTACAATTCACGGCTCAAGAGATATCGGTCGACACCCTACTTCTTGAACCCTACAGTCTGGCGGTATTCTTCTAGACAGAGCAGGACGGGGTGGTGTAGTGGACGCGGGCGGGTAAGGGACACCCCCGATCCCGAGCAAACTGTGAATTGGGCCAGTTGCACCAGGCCGAGCCACTTCTCGATGCAGGACGTGACCTGACAACTCGCGGCAGCCAATTCACCAAACTCTGTTCGGTACGTCGTAGGCAAGGGGAGAGGATGTAGTCGTGACGCGTTGTCGCCCACGCCCATTCTCACTCGAGGAGCCAGGTGCAGATTGAGAAGACTCTGTTGACAAGTTGTTAGCTTAAATGGGTCAGAGACGGAGGAGCACAACTAGCGAATTGTCCACCCCTGCGATCTCGTAATTGCCGAGATCCCCTTTCCTTCACTTAACACAACCATGGGCTGCTGTGAGCTGCAGATTTGACGTGACAGGTTTTGCAGTAAAACTGCTCGTCGCTGTGCTCAACCAAATTGATTCAGCGGTAGACGCGGCAGGTGATGATCCCTTGGTTGACAGCCCTAGCGTGATTGGCGAACGGAGTGTCATACCACCACATATGGCACACAAAGAATGATATTTATTGGGTGAGAGAATTCAGGCAACTGTGATGAGTCGCCTGCAGATGAGGATAGGTGAGGAGGGGTTGCTTTGTGCAATCGCCGACCACGAATTTCCGGGCCAGCTTGGACCTCCACCGTCTCACAATCTCTCCGTCTGATATCGTGCAGTCGACAATGAATGGCAGCGAGATGCACTCGTAGAGTCTCACAGCAGCGTATCTGATTTCCCGTCCGAGCTCAGCGAACCCGGGGACAACAGCAGGTCGAGATGGGCGACGTGGACACCAACCTCACCAGTACACTGTTGCGGTCACCTAGCTGTGCATGCCGAGCTCTGACACGTCGGCCACAGCGCATTGCATGATGTGTCAAACCGGCTGGCCAAGAACAACGAATGGCTGTCACCCGCGACACGTATGTGTATTGCAAGCCAGAGTTAGGAGGCCAAGAACATGCGTCGATTCAATGAGATCGTGGTCCATTTCAGGCCCAAGCCCTACGCCCTGGCGGCTCCTGTTCTTATGGAAGTCATCGCATCTCATCTGGGTAAATTTCCTGTCTGTGCTTCTCTAGGATCGAAAACCGAGAGCTTGAGAAGACAAACCTGGTGGAAACGACAAGCTGTGCCAAACTGAGTGCCTAGACATCATGACCCCTCCCGCACGGGATGTGTACCAAATTGGCTGGATATGTGCCTTGCCGATGGAGGTCGCCGCAGCCGAGTTGATGCTAGATGAGAGTTTCGGAATTCCTCGGTGAGCAAGACAGCACCGATACCAACTCATACACCCTAGGTCGAGTTGGCAGACATTATGTCATCATTGCTGGCCTTCCCGGAGGACAGTATGGCACGACTCCGGCCGCAGCGGTGACGATGAACATGATGCGAATATCTGTGCTCGCCTAGTAGGGGACACAGCGTCGTGGACCGTTTTTACTTGGTGAAAATTCAGTTACAGCGAAATACATGGTTTTTCCCGCGTCACGGCCACCACACAGCTCTAAAACAAGCCAAAGTAAAATTAATAGATACCTTAACTAGCGGTACCAAGCTTTATGAGAACCTCCACTTCGTCGACATCAGAGCTAGCAGTGTTGGATTGTAAGATGGAGGAGCATGCCCTTACGCTCACCGTCAAGTCTGAAACACTGGTTGTTTGTACTTCAATTTCTTCCTGGGCGGTGGCTTCGCTGGGTGGTTCGATGTCGTCAGTACGGGGTTGAAGTCGATACTGCTTCTTAATGGCAAGGTACGGGTTCCTGGTCGTACCAGTACTAGTCGCAGGCCCCTGCTTGGTGACTATTCCCAGTCCACCTATCCTGGTGGGATGGGTATGGTGTTTAGTGTTGGCATGTTGGCGTTGTGTTGTGTTAGTGCTTGGTGGGCGAGACTGTACTGCTGGAGGTGGGACTTCTTCTCTCTCTTCTTCCTCTGCTTCCTCTTCCTCCTCTACTTCCTCCTCTTCCTCTGCTTCTTCTTCTTCGTCGTCCTCCTCTTCCCCTCTCTCGTTTAGTACCTCTCCTCCTCTCTCTTCGTGGTCTACGTTGTTTACTGGGTTTATATCTGTTGTCTGAATTGTCTTGGTGCCGCCCATTTCAACGTCATGTTGGAGGCGGACGTCTTCATCGCCCTCTTCTTCGGCTAGGAGGGGTTGGTTACTATCAGTTAGCTGTGTACTGTTCTTTCGTTTGAAGTCCTCTTGTCCTAGTTGCCTAGCGTAGAGTAACTGAGTTTTTGAAAGTTTCTGGAAACTGCCGCGGAGTTTCTGTGGGCGGGCGAAGCAACCATGGCCACGACAGCGCAGCAGCGCTCGGGATGTTTTTGCAAGTTTTGCTTAATGCGAAAGTGTTTATTCTCTACGTCGCTGTCTGTCTACAAGGTAGGTACCCCTGTAGATGTAGGAGGAGAGTTGAGTGCTTGCATTGTGCCGTGACAGGCGGTTTACAGTCTAGGGTAGACGTGGAGTTTCCGGACACAATGCATTAATGTGCATGTCTCTTCGACTTTGCCAAGAGGCCGCTTCCTCCAATTACCAGGATTAGTCCAGCCATACTTGCAGAAGTCTATGCCGCAGGTTGGAAGGCGTGGTTACGCACGAAGGCCACGGTGGCAAGCCGAACGCGCATCGCCGTCAAGACAATATTGGTTTGGATTGCTGTGCTTCCCAACCTAGCAGCATTGTCGCGAGGAGAATTTGCTGTGTGGATGTCTAACCAGCCTTGTAGTCGGGCCGCGTGCACAGTGAAGGTGGTGTGCTGCAATTCTAGCGACTGCGGGCAAAGCTCGCACTGGAAGAGTCAAGGATCAGATTGGGATATAAATACCTGACTTGTCATCCCGACATGAGGCATACCCAGCGACTCTGTGATGCCCATCAGCCGAGAAAGTACAGGGGGAGCGCAGTAGGCGTGGCGGGATGGACACATTCACATCTTGGAGCCAGCTCCAGGCGCTAATGAGTCTTTCAGAGGACCATCTCCCTCTACTGGTCGGGTGATTCCCACTACTTAAAGCCTGGTTTGATTGAATCGTTCAAGAGCCCTGAACTATACGATGAGCAAAGAAAGGAGGTTAGATTGGCAGGGACCTGCATTAAAGTCCAATTTAACCTCGACCCCGATAATGATGATGGTGATGCTGCTGTAGAAGTCAAGATCCAAGTGTGTTCTTTCGCCAAAGCGGCGGCAAGCTGTGGACGAACGTCCTCTACTATTCTGACGATACTATTCACATCATATCGGAGAAGTGCATCAGGGGTATCGATGGCATCAATCCTGTAAAGAAAGAGCATATCCCCGAGAGATGCTCAGTTGATTTAGTCTTTAGGGACGGAATTGAGCGGTCTATGGGTCTGTTTGCTTGCGAGAGGCCAACTCCAGTCGTTGCAATTTTCGGAGACGCTCGTGAAAGTCCAGTAGTAGAGTGGAGGCTGCCGACAGAAGCTGATCCCCCAAACCGCATTAGCACCTTTCATGAAACATAACGTATGTAGCTCACGACAATATTGTAAAGCATGGTAACGAAGTGCCTCCTCAAAGCAGTCTCTGCTCCGAACAGTTTGACGTAGAAGTTCACCCCGTACGAACTTTTGAGGAGGAATACGGTGGTCCTGCTTCCCAACACCGCGAGTTACTGTACGTGTTGGCCTCAAAGTATGAATTCGTTCCACAACAAAGCTTGGCAAAGATGTCAGCCGTTCATTCGCGTTTCGATGCCGGTGATTAAGAAGGGCGCCTGGCTGTCCAGATATATCTTGTCATTCATTAGTGCGTGAGACGCCGTAGACCTTCATATTGTAACTCACATTCGGCAATAGGCTCTGTATCGTGGAGCGTTGAATTCATCAACGGCGAATAACTCGTCAAGGGCGGCATCGCAAAGACAGTCGATATCTCTGATAGACATGCTAAGATACGTGTTCATGGGACCATAGGCCAGAGCCCTAATAGCGCGTTGAAAACCAGACCGCAGATACAACGCTATGCGCCTCTCTTGGCGGTCATCCGACCAAGGAGTGAAACCAACTTTGATCGATGTTTCGTGAATGTGTGTGAACCCAGCAGTTTCGAGCTGTTTTCGAGTTCGCTTTGGCTCCACTCTCATGCTGCGGCCGTGCTGATCCATTGCGCATAAAAGCTTGTCCGTCCAGTCAATATGTGCGCACTTGTATGGAACAATTCCGTCCTCGTATCTCGGTACCCAGTCTATTTCTATATGCTCGAAATACCCCGTGTCTGGTTTAAGATGCCTGTAAAGGAGATGTTAGCGGGTTCATGACGGCCACGTCAAGGTTGCTGATTTCGGACTCATAGATTTTCTTATATAGGGAGTTCCAGCACTGGATACTCCCGAATAGTGTTCGGGCGTGGATCAGGTCCCAGCCATGCCCGAGGGACTCCCAATCGCTTTCTATGTCAACTTCCAGGGGAGGTATCATGGTTGGTGGGATCCTGCCCTTGTTAGCGAAGGCCCTTCACAGCCGGCTCCGTGGCTGATCCTCACATTTTTGGCTGAATCATGTTCATGTCTACCCCGAGTACGGATGCTTCTGGCAGTTCCCTAAGGTGAATGCGTTAGACGTCGTCTCTGCTACACCACAAGATGGACAACGGAGTTACTCGGCCATATCTATTGACCAATGCCCCGTTCCTGTCCCCAAATCGAGGATCCGCAGTTTTTTTGTGGTATCAAGAGGTGATGAGTACAGGACATCACCCCGAGCCATAAGGAAGATCTTGTGAAATACATCCAATCGGGCGCGTTCCTCCTGTGCAGAACATGGTCAGCAGAGCTCCCAAACTGCGTCTTGTTGACCTTACCTCATCAATCGGAAAGATGTACTTGCTCCTACTCAGACCGTGCCCATCCTTTCCATACCACCTGTTTCCAAAGCGTCTTTCTACATCCTCGACCATACGTGCAGGGCCAGCCTGATCTAGAAAGCTGGGACGTTAGTTTCTTACGTGAGGCCTGAAATGTGTGAGTATAGGGTGATAGGGGCCTCACCTCGTGAATCCGTCTGGACGTCCATGTCGCATGTCGTAACGCATATCTATGCACAATCCTTGTTCATACCATCGCTGAGGGGAGAAATTTTGACTCGGGTAATAGTCGGGTATTGGACGTCGAACGGCTGCTTGCCGCTCCGCAGTAGATTCAGCCTAGCTGTGGGACGGAGATGCATGGACCCCTCCGCGCTTGGTTGAATTAGCATCTCCAGTAACAAGCACAGCGGTGGCTAAATTGTTTCAATATCTTTCACGCATGGATACGACCGAAGGATGCAGCAGTCCTTGCAGGAGTCAGAGTTCTTGGACGCGATGCCAAGCCCGTTCGTTGGAGACTCCGCAAAAGAAAAGAGGGGGGAGGATGACTATTTTGTGGGAGTGGAAGGAATGAGAGGGGTCGTGAGTGACTCGCTCTGCAAACTTCCGAAAGGTACATGATAGATTGGAGTCAATTTTGTCACTACAATGTCCTCTGGTTCTCGACTGGTATACCAGGGTGTGTTCTTAGCATCTTCACAGTGCTTGCGCAAAAGGGGGTATAGCGATGACAGGCAAGCGCGAGATGTTCGAGTCCAACCATCGCGACCGCGGCTGGCTCTCTATGCCGCCTGCGGCGTTCAGCAAAATATATCTGACAAGGATTGTGTACGTGCTCGTTGGACGCGGTTGGCAATTTTTACGAGGTTGGTGTGTGCCGCCGTGGCGCGTGTCGTCAACGATTCATTGGACGATTGAAAGTTGCGCCAACATCTCACCTCTGCATCAAGGCCAGAAATGCAACAGTCAGCCTCACCTGATTACCGTTTGCCGTCCAAAATGGAGAATCAACTTGCGCCTGACTCTGCGTTTCATCTTCCTCATCTTTCGTCGTCAACTTCCGCGACCCGATTTCGCCGTTGCTTCTCCTGTCCGATCCAACCTGGCCGCGTCCTACCGAACAGTCCTCATACGGCCTTCTTCACTCTAGCGTTCCGTGCGAAGCTGCTTGCAGGCGTCCGAGTGGACTTGGGTCCTAGTGCTCTTACCGCCCACGCCCGCCACCGAAGTCCAGATGGCTGCTCGAGACAACCGCGACGGGCATCTCCATGCTACCTCCAGTCGGGAAGTGGTCTTCTGCCACGCCTGCTGTAACGAATGGTATGGCGACGACTATGGCTTGACGTGCCCATATTGTGAAAGTGAGATAACTGAAATTGTATGTATTCTAACGTATTATATCTACCTGCTATTATTCTGTCTCACTGATCGAACCCTGTCTAGGTGAGCCCAGAGAATGACCCGCGAAGTATAGGCGATGCATCAAACCCGGCACCACCAGAACTTTTCCCGGTGCCCTTCGCAGAAGACCCGGTTCCAGATGAAACCTATATACAAGAGCACCTGGGTTTGCTCGGCTTTCACTTCGGCAGAAGTCCTCGAACTGGCACGGTAGATAGACATCGTGGTCCATCCTTTGATCCTACGTTCCAGCCGCTCCAAGACACGGCTCAACGATTCAGTCAACCTCGACAAAATGAGAGCACAAGTGTATTTACAGGCGCGGACGATGACTCCTACGCACTACCACAGATCCAACGTACTACAACTACATTCACATCTGGCGCCCCCGGTGGAGAAACTGCCTCCGAAGACCCCTCTAACCGGGGTAATATTGATCTCTTTCAAGCGTACGTACCTTAGCTCATAGCAACCAAAAGTTTTGCACAGCAGCCGTATTGTCATCCTGTTGGCTTCACATAGTCCAGAGTCTAGAAACTAACAGTTTGCGAAGCATCTTATCCAATGCCATCCGGGATATATTGCTGCCACAAGTGCCAGGTGAAGTTGGTACCCAACTTGGATTTGCTAGAAACTTACAAGAGATTTCAAGCCGCTTTAGCCCGGGTATTACCATGATGGGCGATGCTGTCTACTCTCAAGAGGCGCTTGATCGGTTCATCACCCAGCTTATGGAAGCCAACCCGCAGTCAAGTGCTGCTCCGCCCGCGTCGCCAGGAGCGATCGACAGCTTAGAGCGCAGAACTGTAGACAGGGAACTCCTTGGGCCTGAAGGCAGGGTGGAATGCTCGATTTGCACAGATGAAATTAAGGTGCGCCAGACAGTTGTAGTCCTTCCGTGCAAGCATTGGTTTCACGAGAATTGCGTTGTACTATGGCTGAGAGAGCACAATACGTGCCCAGTTTGTCGAAACCCCATCGAAAGGACCTAGAGAGAAGAACAGAAGGAACCGCTGGTGGTGCTAGAGCATCTCAGCGGGGCTGAGCAAACAATCCCTTGTCTTATCATTCCTCCCTCTTCCGGACATGCATCGCCCGTAACAACTCGGACCGTCACGAAAACTCTTTATTTCGTAAATGGCCTCAATGACTGTTTGTTGGAACATCTGCTATTGACTCATACATACACGCAACAACGCGAGGCACTCCCACGACAGCAAGTGCTCCTCCAGCGTCGGAATCCGCAACAAATTCGCTACACACAACTATGACGCCCGCACAGGAAGCCATTGGTAGACTTCCATTAGAGGACTAGGTGAATAAAATTGCTGTATCTGGGAGGGCAAAATACAGTCTGCCTACGATGCATATTCCCTACCAGTGCTGGACGTGGTAGGCAGTTCCACTTTCTGGTATGTTGTTGGCAGAAATCTCCTTGCCTTGTGAGCAGGAATTCTTCAACATCTCGCACTCTGGCTTCGAGTCCGATGGGCAACGAATCAGTGTGAAGCCATCTGAAGACACATGGTGCCGCCGTTTGCACTCCTTGGAAACCGTCGACAGGGAGCAATGATTGTTTCCAACACCTCTGCTCATCTCTGAGCATTGGACTACATGTTGCACTTCGTCTTATCTCCACCGCCGATTTGTTCTTGGTGGACTTCAATAGTGTCACCGTCTTGCATTTCCAGCTGTTCAAATGAAAGTTAGCACTTCACAATTTCTCCGAAATTCACAGCATAAGGGGTAAATGCACGGTCAGAAAGATGAAGGGAATAGAGCGGGCATACATCATCTGGAGTTTCGGTAGGCTGCACACGCGAACCCTCAAATAGGAATCGCACAGAGTTAGGCGACTTGCCCTGACGGTCGCAAAACGCGTTCATCAGCCTTTCCAACTTGGTACTTCGCTTGACTTTGAAGACCATTTGGTTGTTGTTATCCGTTACTTTGATGTTGAGGTGTTCTGATTGTAATTCATCGCGTTCATGGAGGTTACTACTGTCTTCGTTGGACATGGTGGCCGTTGAGCCTTTATTGTGTTATTTGAAGGTTATGACGTGATACGTCTTGTAACATCGTGGATTGTTGCTTCAAAGCAGCTACCAGGCGTCGGTGCAGGATCACATGACGGCCAGGTATGCAGGCCAATCGTAGCTGTTGCTATGGAGGAACTATAATGCGTCCTGAATGACTCGCCCCACTCCCACACAAAGTGTGCTTCATCTATGGCTACAAGTACGAGCTTGTTTCGAAAGACTGGGTCCTTGAGCACAGCTTTGAATCTTGTAGATAGTGCAATCTCGGGACCGACGAGGACGTGAGTATAGACGCCTCTCTTGATACCGTCAAGCAACGCCTTTGAGTCCGCGCTTGCATTGAGGATGCACGGCTTACAGCCTGGAATGCGAGATATTGCGGCAGCCTACACATGGAATGAAACAGGTAAATAATATGAGCAACTTTCTGTGGCAGATAGCAGGTACTGACCTGGTCTTCTTGCAGGAGCATCAACGGCATCATCATGATGCAGATCCCTCCAGCTAGCCTGGAAGACCACACTCTTGCCCCATCCAGTGGGTGCAATCAAAACCAAGTCATCCTCTTCGACTACAAGCCTGCGAATTGCCTGAACCTGCCCCGGCCGCGGTCTGAAGCCCACTATACACTCAATCTTGGAACTCAACTGCGCGTCATCCATACGTTTGACAGCAGTTTCCAACATCCTGTCCGACCCACACGATGTCTGGCACCCCCACCCCCTGTATAAAGAGCCGAGCGGCCCATCCTCCATCTCCAAGTGTGATCAAGACTGAGAGACGGAAGGTTGCATGTTGCCGAGATCAGATGACTCACTAAGGTTATCACACCTGACAAACCCCCACACCCTACCCCCTCCTCCCCTCGCAAGGGTTGGAGATCCCCTCGATATGTGCCGAAGGTGATGGCGCCAAAATGGTGCCAGGCACCAGGCACCTCGTGAAGCTCCAGCATCCACAGCACCCGTCAAGCCATGTGGTGCAAGCGGAGCAAGCCGCACCTCCGTATCCCGACCCTTCCAATCATCTGCCTGTCGCCAATGCGAAGTGCCCGCTCGGAATTAGCACGGCTACGGAAGTGTTATTCTGCAAATGGTGCGGGAGGGCACAAGATATTAAGAAGTGTGGAGGCTGCCAAATGAGTTTGCCGGGAAGTGAAGATATAACAAAGCACTGAATACTTTCAAAGATACCATTTGTGTTGGAATAGTGGAAATAAGGAACACGTAGACTTGGAGGAAAAGGATCGCCGTAAGATAAGCCATAAGATACCTCAAGTACCTGGCTACAAGTGGTGAGAGCTCTGAAGCCGACATGCCCACCAACCAAGCCTACACGCAATCCCTGGTCTGCAGGTGGGGAAGATCTCGCAGCCTTGCCCACTATTACCTTCTGAACGTCTGATCAAAAGATCATCTTGGCTTTATTGAGCTTGGGAGCCGGCCTGTCCGATAACTCCGACACCTTGGCAGTGCAAAGCCGTCTTTACTGTCCCCAAATCTACGATGATACCGAAATACCTTACTGCATCATGCTCGCTGGTTTGATGTCATGGCTCACGAGGGCACGCATCAACTTCGACACCCTGTGCTATTGGTTATATACCGTTACTGTACATCGCGACATGTTTTTAGTCACGAGATGTTTGATAAATGGGTACCCATACGCTGACACCATAGTGTCAACAAATGCCTTAGTCAGCGCCTTTCCAACGCGACACCCAAGCGCCAGAACGCACCTATAGACACCTGTAACCCAGTCACATTTGCACCATCAATTGACAGCCAACGCGCTCAAACTTATGGACACACGGCTCTCTATACCAGTCTCGCCACCACGAGCACTGTCGCCGCAGCCGCCACCAGTGCAGCAACTTCCTCCTCCCTCCTCTACGTCAATGCCTTTGCCTCCTGAGGCAGTATATAGCTCTAAAGAAGAGCTATACGCAGCTATCCAGGCGTTTGCTGCACAACACTACTACGCGTTCCGGATTGGACGGTCCAAGAAAATCAACAATGGTCCTAGGACAAAAGATATTCTATAACTGTGATCGATGCGGCCCTCCTCCGCCTGATAACCACCCACAAAATCATGCCCACAGTCGTATACGCTCCACCACTAGTCGAAAGACAAACTGTCAGTTCTCCGTGCTGGCCGTAGAGCATAGCAATACGCAATGGGAGTGCAAGCCGTGCCATATCGGGCTCAGCCCGTTACATCTCCGACGGACAAGCATATGTGGCGAGTAGAGGAACGGGATCTTGAACAAGTGTACTCGACTCACTGTGATCTTGAAGCCATTAAGGCAGACCCAGAAGCAATAGCCGAGTACGAAAGGCTGGAAGCTAAGGCAGAACAACTCCATAAACCACATTCCCAATGACCTTCGCTCCACTCAACAATGAAACTTGAACTGTGAAATCAGCAACTCCCCAGTCTTTCATTCGTTCTAGTTCGATACTCTTGAAATATCGCGGGAATCTTAGCTTCTTTGACGTAGAATGAGACTGGGAAAGAATTGGGCTGTTGCTGGATGGTAACTTACCTTGACCGTCTTGACCTAAAAGCTCGAGAGTACTAACAGACAGATTTACATTGAAGACAATGTTTGTTTGTTGAAAATCAGGTTACAACGTGTATCCAATCGTCTAGAAATGCCTTAGTGCATGCTGCTGCTGTCGCCACCGCATAATTCTGCCAGACCTTTGTCTTGTGACTATCTTCAGCGTTGTTCGAATATGAGATTCGAGTTGGAACGCCGCCCAAGCGACCACCCGCAATAATCCGATCCTGCTCTTGCTTGGACACCAGTCAAATCATACCCGCACACCACTCTGTACACTACTTTTTCATCAATCCAACATGAATCCCGAAGACCAACCGCCTACCGCAATATACCGCGTCATACCTAACCACAACCACAACCTACGGCCGATGAACGGCCGTTAGACAACCCACTGACAATGAACCAATAATTGAGCCACCCTTTGGCTCTTGACTCTTCCAGCAAACAACAACCCCGTGGCAAATAACAAGCCCAGTTTTCTTTTGGATGACGTCGCTCATCTCTTCCAGCGACAATTTCCGTCTGCGGCCACAAATACACCCATGATAAGCACGTAAGTGCTTTCTCCATCCGTCTCCATTCACAGAGTTAAAACATGTGCCCATAAACACACGAAGGATCTGAACATGTTATGCCCTTGGTGCAGTTGGATTGTCGTGCGATCCACCACAAGGCATCAAATTCGTTCTCCGTCAGCGGCCGGTGCAGATGATTTTGCTGGCACAGTGGATTACAGCGTCCACGAAGGTAGAAGTAGAAGCACAGATGACCTTTTTTGAGCCTCTCAACAATTTTGCGGTCCACGGTCAACTCCTTATCAACCCGAGACCCGTTCTCGTCCTTCAACACCGGACCCAACCGATTTGGTGGTGTCCGGACCTTGCGAGGCACACCGGCGTTTGGTGCTGGGCCCATTGGTGATATCAGCGGCCCGATCGGTGCGATGCCTCCTCCCCACACTGGTGCTCTAGCATCAGTCGACACGGGTGTTCTGGTTGTCTCACCGAACACCGAATCAAACCGAGTACTTTTAAACCCCAAGTCACTTATCACTGTAAGGAAAGGGTTTCCTCTAAGTAGCGTTACACGGTCCACAACCTCCTTGTCTCCGACAAACTGCCCCAAAAAGGGGGCATAGCCCGCATCATGTCCACAAGTAACAACGAGGTGCTGACACTGAAAATTGCGCAGAAAATACTCAAAGTTTTCTGCAATACGACTTGAGATTAGACTCGGGTTCGCAGATAGTTGAAGATGAAGATGCAATAAACGGGGCGCAATACTTACGTCGAACCTTGCAATCTGCCCTTTCCTTTCCGGAACCAACATCTACAAAATCGAAGAAAGCCTTGCGAGAGTTAAAACCTGCGAGGAATGCTCTCAGTTGGTTCTCGTCCTGTATCGTCCCGCGACGCTTGAGCGCTGTAACCAATCCGCCCACGTTTGCAAAAGCTTTTACCAAAATATCAATTCCATTAGGCGCTGCTGTCGCCACACGCAGATGATCTTGCAACTCTGTCAGAAGCATGTCGGCTGCTTCTTCTCCACCTTTCTCACCCTTCGCGATGAACCTTCCTGGAAACTTCACCGATTATCAATTAGTCTAGCAGTTCTTTCTTTATAAGACTTGCAACAAATGCCAGCGCTTACCATGTAGCCATCTGCGTCCGCATCTATCAACGCGACTGCAAATGGCCGTCTTGCCTGCCGCTCCTCCCAGAGGTCATTTGCCTGCTGAAGGCGCCTTCTCGCTGTGCGCTCGTGTTCGAGGTCAAGCTCTGCCTGCTTCAACTTGGCCTCCGTATCCTCTAGTTTTTGCAACCTTTCCTGTGTCAAATGCGTTAGTATACTGTCCGAGTCCTGTGCTGTGACCTTGACTAACCTCAATCCAGGCCAGCCCTTGGTCAAACTGTCCGCGCAAAAGGGCCAAACGGGTCCCATGTTCCCCTAGTTCGTTCACCATTACAAGGCAAAGAAGAGATTGGGCACATACGATCCTCAGTTCCCGTTTCCATGAAACCGTGAGATGGTCGAAAAAAGGGAACTAGTTATGTTGGCGGTGGAGTCTCGACTGATTGGCTATCATGGATTACGTTGGCTGGGTGGATGGGTACGCCAGAGTGAATTGATGTGGCGGGCCTGCGCCAGCCACAGGTGTTGAATTACCTCAGGTACTCAGACCCACTGGTCGCGCTCACTGGCGCGACGCCTTCCCTAAAGGGGTAATGGCTCCCAGAGGGCCTGAGCCCACAACTTTAAACTTGTGTGCGATGATGCTTCGTCACTGGACTCGCCTTCACGACGACGCGACGGCTCTTAATTCAGCCGAAGGCTGACTCTACATTAAATCCATAAGTTTCCCGAATAATGAGGGTTTGGTACAAATAAGTTTCTCGGACTCTTATTGGTCCAAATTTTGTACGGCCAACCCACTAAAAAAGGCCAGATTGCAGTTGACAACATTTCGCAGCATGTCGCCGTTTGTTTACTCAGAAAACGAATTGTTTACGTCACAAGGAGCTGAACATAACCATTTGTAACAGCTTGTGAACCAATAGGAAGCTGCAAAAAGTGTAGCACCCGTAAGACGTAGCACGCGTATCAATTTGATGTAGCACCCCTATCAATTGCCTTCCCATATCACAGCATTGGTCTTACGTTCTTGGCTTTAGTTAACAAATGACCAGAGGTAGCTGTTACGAATTCCTTCTTGCTACAGCGAGAAGGTTGGCCGACCAAGGACCAAACGTCTTTCCGTCTAGCTTTGTGCAAGGAGCTGCTTCTCCAGTACGGGAAACAAGTTGCTCTGCACGATTCACAGGCGTCCTGTATCCCTGAGGCCATTCCCATGAGCAATGCGAACAAGATACGTTCAAAAATACATCGAGAAAAGCGTGGTTGGTGTGCTTGATGCTCCTCAAAGCGGCAAAACTTGGTGCTGGGGCGTGCACATGCACAAAGAGTCGTGCGGCATTACATTCGAAAGGGTTGTTTAGAATGCGGTGTACCACTCTGTGACAGAGGTTGGAATATTTGGCACTCAAAGTGACTTAAAGAGAACGCGTCACTGGCATCCACGCCGGGACCAACAGCACGTAAACATTGCAGATAAACCGACTACGCGGGATGACAGGTCTTACTATATCGGGAGCGGAAAGAATTCTGGTCAACCCCTCGATCTCCCCACGAATCGCGAACAAATGAATCCTTTCACCCTCGTGGAGGATGATGGGTTATCAGATCCCGTGTATGCTGCCACCGTCAAGAGCGTTGAACAACCCATAGGCCAGCCGCCATGCGAGTGTGTCGATTGCCAAAACGGGTTCTACACCGTTAAGGAACAAGAAAAACCCGGTCTGTCCTATCACCGCAGGCTTTCAGATACAGATGCGGAGCGCAGAGTGCTCTCTGCCATGGAGAAGATTTGGGATGGCAAAAGAGCATTGACTGAACAGCTTAATGTCTTCGCTGATGTATTAATGAGCCGGTGGAACAAGCGAAGCCAAGCAAAGCGAGAAGCTTTATTGAAGGAGGCGGCTCCGGACCTCGAAGAGAGGCAATGGCTTGTTCCGCGGTATACCTATCTACGCGAGAGGCTTTACGTACATGCAAGGCCGCAGAGGCGGAGGCGTCAGCTCCTTTTGCCTTGGCTGAACGTGGAAGTCTTGAAGACCAATCCTGCGGTTCTCTTTGCTCTGCTGCACTATAGGACAGCTTATTCACCCCAGCACTGGGCAGCATTCGATAGCGGGCAACTCACTCTCAGTTGGGCGGCTGGGTTCTTGGACGTCGACTTCTCAGCAAAATGTGTTGTCATGTATGGACCAAAATACGGATCGCTGGTAGACTGGGAGGGAAAAGCAGCCCATCGAGCTGACACCATTGGCTTCCCCCGGGCATCCTTGGTTCTCGAAGCGCAGGCATACCTCATGGAAGTTCTCAGCAGCATCGTGACGTAGATCCTCGACGGTGTCGACATTTCACAACCCTCCCGAATCGACAAGTGGCGACATCTTGTCAGCAACGCTGCGTTTAAAGACACAGGAGTGGTAGAGTTTTGGTCTCCATACACAAATCAAGCCTTCTCCCCACCGCCGGAATTTGACAGTAAATACTTGCTCTCGCTCGCCAAGACTCGACTAGACGCAACGGGAGATCATCTCTGGTACTTGCAGTGCGATGCCGCATACATGCGGCGGCATCTGAAGATTATGTTTGCAACCGAAATCTTTAAGAAGGCTTCGGATTCCCACAAAGGCCAGATGCTTGTGCGACGCATCCGCTCCGAGGTGCGAAGTCATCATTGGTGGCACTGGATCGAAATGGAGTGCAGATATGTCGACGCGTTGCGAGACAGATTTCGCGACAGCGTATATCCTGGCGCCATCTTGCCAATCGACTACGACCGAGCTCTCGGCGCCCTGGAGCTTCTCCTTGTCAATCAGGTAATTTATAGGGCCAGCTGCCTTGAGGAACTCTTGCCGTACGTCCCAGGACTTCAAGAGCACTGGAGCCTCGAGCCTACTGCGGGACTACCCAATGCAATTGGCTTCCTTCTCCGAAAGAAATCTGCCAACACACAGGAGTCTCTCACCAATGACCGCCTTGATTGGTGTCTGGTTCAGTTGCTCGCAAAGCCCGACGACCAGAGGACATTTGATCACTCTATGCTCTTCGCAATGCTGCAGGAGCACATGTCTAAAAACCCGTCGGAGAAGGCTAGACTGGATGAAGTCATCTACCAGGTACTCTCGGACCTCGCAAGTTGCCATGAAATGCTCTTGGCTGTCCGTTTCCATAGACCGCAGAATGCACCGAGAACGGTCGAGGAGGTCAAAAGGACAGAAGACAGACACGCCTGGAGACGGCGGCCTCGATTCAGTAATGACGTGGAAGGTTTCGGCGTCGTCCCCCAAGGCATCGGGATGTCACTTGTAAAGAACTTCTACCTTGCGAATACACCCGTAGGTCCTAAAAATTCTGTCTGGCTTGCGCAGTCCCGGCAGCTCCGCGCTACTCTGGAGAAGTTCTGGGAATTGATAAGACAAACGATCCAGGAAGACTTTAAAGACTCGGATTTTAGTCCGGCAGAGGTTGACAGCCTTCTTGAAGTGGTTTCGGCGAATCTAAGTGGTCAATATCTACAAGACAAACAGCGAGAGGACAATGCAATTCTCGCGGTTATCCATGAACAAGATGCGCCACAACCTGTGACCAATTACTTTGACGGGGCCGAAAGCTGTCCCGCGGCCACGACGATTATCCCACGCCTCGAAAAGACGAAAACGAGGGGGAACCCAAGACCCTCTGCCGATGACATTACGCCGGCGTGCGACGGCACTACGAATACACAGGTGGAAACTGCCGCAGTGGTCAAAGGTACCACCATTAAAGTGGCGAAGCAATGGTTGGATAACTTTCTCATGATGTTTCCTGAGAAAGATGACACTGTGAAGGATGTATTATGGGATAGGTTTGTCCACGCTATGGTAGATGCGGGATTCACTGCAAGGAACAACGGCGGGTCACAAGTGTCGTTTAAGAAGCTTGACGGGGAGGGCAAGATTGTCTTTCATAAACCTCACCCTGGTGCCAAAATTGATCCCGTTATGTTACGAGCCATGGGCCAGAGAATGGCGAAGTGGTTTGGATGGAGGCGAGAGCTGTTTGTTTTACGTGGCGATACCACCCAGGCTTAGCCGTAGTTTTATAACACCTCGTTTTTGCGCTCATCCATTCGTCTTGCTACCTTGCGGGGGGCATATCGATCGAGGCATCGCCCATCGCCTCGTTCCGTGCGTCGCTCGAAACAGGCCTCTCCTTTCGGAGTCAATAATCGTCGATGGTAATTGTAACATTTGTTGAATCCGCTTTAGTCATTTCTGCGTTGTGTATCGATCGTCTCGGTCGAGCTTCCTGCAGCTGGTGTACGCCTGATCCATTGTTTGCACCGATGGTGGTGAACAGCCTGCTCGGCGCCAGTTGCAAAAGGGAAATCAGACGGGAGGTAAACCAAATATCTGCCGAGGTGCATTGCGAAGTTAGACGCGCTGGTGAGAATGAGAGGAGAGTGAGTTCGTATGTGCCACTGTTAGATCCAGCGTGCTGCATCCCGTTCATACTCGCGCCGCAAGGTTGGTTCTGTCATGCATGGACAGTAGATACGAAAAAATTGGTTGAATTATAACTAGTGTGTCCCTTCTCAAGTAATCGAATTTTTTAACTCGCCCTGCAATGTTTGAGTTGACGAAATCCGAAAAGTTTATTCTCTGGAACGTTACTACCCGTCGTGATCCCTAAGAGTTGACTACCTTCAGAAGAATGATGGCTTTGTTAAAACTCGGTATTCGACATGATCCTCACCATCAATGTTGATAATTGTGCCCTGTGACACAAGCTTTCCCTTAAAAGGTCCAGTTGCCTTGCGTTCGTATTTGACGCCATCGTACACCTTGGCATCGTATGGGCCGCCTTTCATACGTAGAGTATCCTGTCGGGCCAAGACCTCGTTCAAGCGTTGCATGTACTCAGATTCGTTGGAAAGTAGCCTGTCATTGCCTTTGTGGTGATGGTCGATGAGTATGTTGGAGGCTGCGGCTGCTGCAGCGGTGGCGACATTAGCAGCAGCCACCGCCGCTTGCTCCCTGTTGATAGCATGGTAATCTGCTCGGCCTTGGGCGGCTTCAACTCGGGCGATTTCCCGCTGAGCAAGCGCGCTGATTCGTTTAGCGGCCTTGACGCTGTGAAGTCGATTTGCAGGAAGCTCAGGCTCGCTCAGGGCAGCCGGATTAACGGGTGCAAAGCCAATGCTCACTTGTCTGCGTTTGGGATCGGGGCGAACTGGGGGTTGAGGATGCTCCGGTATGTTAGGGCCGTAAGCAATAGCGAGTGGCCGGATGGGCTTCCCCAGCGCTGGATTCTCTTCAACTCGCCGGATTGCCTCCTGGACTGCAGAAGACTCGGCAGCCATGCACTGCTCTTCGCTCTCCTCAGGCGGAACGTCAGATCGAATGCGAGTGTACTCTTTGACCTGGAACTGATCCAAACCAATCAAATGATCAGAGAAAATGACGCGTTCAAACGTTACCCATCTTCTACCTGTGCCTGGAGGCAAGGGATAATCTTCTGCTAATGATTCGCCCTTCTGGGTGTTGGGCTGGATGCGTGTTCGGAGACGGTCTCTGACGTCGATAAAACCAACGACAGCGTGCTTCTTCTTATCGTCGGGAACGTTCGAGTCCCTCCAACTTCCAAGAAGAACACCTCGTACTTCGGGGCCGCCAAGGCTCTGACGATTAGGCTTGAGTTTGGTCAAGCTGGCAGGCGAGACGGGCGATCGTTCGGGAGTAGCGGAGTGGGCGCTCTCAAGTTTGCTCTCACTTAACTCGTTGAGGATTGAAGTATGATTTCGCTTCGGACAATGTGAACATGCAGCCGCCTCCTCTGGATGTCTTCCATCATCTCGTCCTCGTTTTCCGCAGAAGCTCCGCATGCTGTAGACTCCAGACCTCTCCTTGTATTACGGCCGCTTACCACAATGTCGTCCTCGAGCTCGTTGACGACCGCGGTGCTGTGCGAATCACTTAGTTCATTCTCACCCTTCTCGTTGTTATCAGGGCGGTGCTTATTGCCGTTGAAGCGTACAGGTGGGGGGTACAGTCAGCCGTTGGGCGTTCGTCCTGCTTCGCTGGATTTGCTCGAAAGACAAGCATTGCGCAAATGACACGAATCCTTCACTGCTTGCGGAGGCGCTTTGTCAATCCACCCAGATGCAAGTGCTGGACCGGACGTCGTTGACAAAGACTTGCCATCTAAGGTCGGTCGGGGGTGCAGTGTTATGCTTCCTCCATAGCGCGCGCACGCAGAAACGACGCACGGTGGCCGCGGAATCAATCGTTCTGAAACGGACGCAAGAAGAGGATACCGCGAAGTACGTACAAAGTAAAGCACGAACGAGGTCTAGTGCGACTTGAATAAAGTGAAGGAGAGTAAGAGCCTCCGAAGGAAGCTCCGATTGTTAACTAAAGCCAAGAACGTGAGAGCAATGCTGTAACTTGGGAATTAGGAGCTGCGAACCTAAAAGAAACAGGTACATTAATGCTTGGTGCCCACCGCGTTGTATTCTCCGAGGGGGCTCGAACTCGGCTCGCAACTGGTCGCCTAGCCTGACTTGTTGGTCCTCCCTGGGTGCAGCATGGGCTTAGGTCACATTTTTCACGAACCTATTCTTAGCCACTGATAATAGACCCTGGTCTAGAACAAGCTTATTGGATGCCTTGTTTGCTTGACTGGTTCCCGAATCGTCGCAATTGGACGCCTCGTTAACTGACTTGCCTTGGAAGCGGTCCGCTTAGGTGACTCCAGAGGTGACTTCTGAACTGGGAGCCTAGAACTGTAAATATTGCCCGCGGGGTTCCGTGATGCTGGATAAAGCACTTCATAAGTGTCTTCGCAGTTTCCTTGGCATCGATCTTTGCATAGGTTCCAGGATGTAACGGGCAGAACCCGATGGTGGCTCGACTTACGCTCTCACCTGCCATCCCGCCACAGCGGCTGAGAGCCCCTAGCAACAAGCGAGTTCAGGTAGTAGAGACTGCTTCGGGGTTTAAATCTTAATAGTGCCCGCCCCACAATACGCTATTCGTAGAACCCGGTTGCTACCAAGACGCTGCAATGGAACAGCCCGAGGCTCCCTACTACAGCAATTCTGACCTCGGTGAAAGACTCGAAGAATTTTCGTCCATGTCGGTGAATCGAGCTTGAAATTACCCGGGCGGTCTGCGTGGGTCGCTATCCAGGTTGCGATTACGTAAAATGTTCAATGGAGTAACACGTCCGAACACCGATAACTTAAAAATGGCAGTTACCCCTTTAACATCCGTGGTATCTATTCCCGTTAGTCTGAGAAGTTCTTCTACTTACGGTCAACAGAGGCTAAGCCATGGCTCCCGGCGTGTCAGTTTCCACTGAAGGGACCAGAAGACGCCAACGAGAATGGATAAAAGCTAAGCGAGCCGAGAAACGGCGGCTTCAAGCTGGGAATCAAGTTCGAGCCGTGCAGCGAGATGCGCCACTCGAGGCGAGTCAGGCGACCGATGATTCTAGCTCGATCTCAAGAGACTCTCAGCAACCATCCTGGCCATGTAGAGAGAGGTTTTTCATCCGCCGCCAGAAATTCGTGCCCACCGGACCGAAAACTGACAGACTTGGGGTCATACAAAGTGAGCGCACCGCACGTGCAGAGCAAGCACGATGGCGGCCCGAGAGACGGTGCACACCAACAGATCGACCTTTTCTACACGAACGAACCCAATCTACAGCCAGCCCATTCATTCAGGTAAGCCGGGCCGGAAACCAGCGACAACTACCCAGCTTCCGGTGTGCGATTCCGGCTTCCGGTAATGTGCCAGACACGAGGAATGGCATCTTGATTCGCGACTCTACTTCACGTAGTCCATCGCTTGGCAGTGGGCAGCAGTACCCAAGTCCCGTACACTACCAAAGCTCTGGCTTATCAGACAGAATTGAACAGCGTCGTGGTTCTGAGCATCGATCGGTAATTTCGCCGCAGGCAGGCCGCATGTACCGAACTCGAGAATCTTCTGTTCCTGAGATCGCAGATCTGAACCTACATGATGAGCCCCGTACCGGTTCTACAACAGAGCAAGGGCTGTTCCTAGAAGATCTCTCTGGTACTCCATCCGGATCAGTTTACACCCCGTCCACTCCGGAGTCTACAAATGCAGTCTCTACTAACGACGGTAATATTGGCTTTGAGCTAGGAACGCCTCCAGCAACGCCAACCATAACAAGTATTGAATCCCCGCCAGAGATGCCTCCATCTGATGATGATCCGAGTGTGTCCCATTTTTCGCTGCACAGCTCGCCGGATTGGTCTATTGAGCAGAGCTCGTTTTTACGTTAGGTTAACCAAGCAACACCGACCGCCGCAAGGCAACGGCCAGACACGACGGTAGACCCCGTCCTCGACCGTTTCGTTCAAGCCATCCACCGACAAGAAACTAGAGGGGGAGCAGATTTCCTTGCTGCGCAGAGCAGGGTGTATGATAAGGTGTTTAGGATGTTTTTTGATCTTGAATGCAGTTGTAAGTCCCCGCCCTCCTCTGGAACGGCTGGCAGTGCGCGCGTAACTCATTTGCGCGTACACAGGTTCACATTTAACGAAGTTCAATGAGCCGCAGGAGACCCATTCTATTGAGGAGAGGGTTGACCATCTCAAGCGCTGCCTCCCTCCTGTCTCGGATGTGTTTAGTTTCGACCACGAAATTCTTGTGGGTCTTTGAGATCAAGACCAGCGACAATATTGACAATTTTAATACAGTTTTCGCTGTGAATAAGAGTGAAGAGTTTCCAAGAATGCCATAATTGCTTTTAAACACTATATAATATAGTCTTGGTAAGTTTCAGAAGCTTTTTATTTGCATTTGGTTGCCAAGTCTAGTCACTATTTTACCAATGGTCGTTGGGAGGGCTGGTTGGTCAAGCCTTTGTCTCTTGCGACTCTAACAATATGCCAAGGGGCGGACCAAAGTGGATGGTAACGTCGTCCGCCAGAGATCCACAACTTTCAAGCCGGTGTATGTGTTTTTGTTGACAACGACAGGCATCCCTTGGGCGTAGAAGAAGACCCCGGGGAAAGTTGTCCCCTAATTCTATTTTTGTTCTCCAAAGTCAAATACCGTTTCCACCCTAATTACTAGATCTGTATTTCCACGTCGCTTAACAAATGCTGCCCTATGATCTCTACGGACCGGCTCCTGACATTTATATCCAGTCAGTAGAGTTTCAAGGTGTGGATGTGGATGACGCTCCGCAGCAAATGAAAATACGGTATACCCTGTGGACGGGTCGACGATGTTAGGATTCGCTCCGGCTTCAAGAAGCAGTTTTGCCACCTCGTATTGTTGGCGCCAACAGGCAACAAAAAGAGGTGTAGAGCTGCAGCGGCCACCCGGCGCGTCGATTTCAAGGTCAGGAACCGAATCAAGAATGGCTTTAACAACTGGGGTTAACCCGAAGGATGCGGCGTAGTAGAGGGGGTTCGTTGCGGTGATAACTTCGGGGTCTACGTCTGGAATTAAGGTCTGCACCCAAAACCCGAAGTTGCCTCCACGAAGCAACTTTGCCGTCTTAAAGAACTGGTTTATGAGACGTCTATCCGCATCGTCTATTGTGTACGACGTAGCATGGACTGCCCAAAAACAAGCCGCATATCCTAGAAGCGGATGGTCGTCCTGGAGACGCCTCCAGTTTACAAAGCTCGAAGTTGTGCAGCCACATCGAAAATTATCTAGGAGAAGATAGGACAGACATTTCCGCATAATGGTTTGATGTGCGGTTGGGGGATTGAGGGCAAAATATCTGACTTTAGATATTTGAGTCGACTCTGACGTAAGAAATTCCCTAATGGATGAATGGGCGAGTCTCAACTCGTCTTTGTCCAGATATATAAGTCCTTGGCAAATTTGAGGAAGAAGGCTTGCAGAGACCAGTCTATTGTAATCGTCAAGGACAGTGTACGATTCTTCGAATGCGACAGCTTCATTTAATTCGCCCGGCGTGAGCGGTCGTTTTGCAAAACCGAGCCACAGCAGTGCTTCTCGCACTAATTTCTGGTCAGTTGGCGGGATACTGTCCAAAATATTCTCGTAAATCTCTCGCAAACTTCCTGGTAAGGATCGCAGTGCTTGAAGCATCAAATGCTTTGTTCTCTGGATTCTGAGATTCTCCAACGAGAGTTGCACCCAGCGGAACCTGATGCAGGTTAGACCAAAAAAGCCTCTTTGACGACTCTATACATTAGACATACGATCCATGCGCGGTGCTCAGCAAAACCCTTGTAATATCAGCCTTCAGGTCTCGATCGATACTACTAAGCACCTCGTCTCCCTCGAGATATTTATGTACGTAGGTTTCAATATCACGTTGCACTGTTGCCGGGTCCATATCGACTACTTGGGCGTCGGGACATATCTCCCTTAGCGATGCTGTATCCTCAGTGGTTGTTAGTAGAACGCGTATATTTTTCGAACCCTCAGAGAGCAAAAGCAGATAGCGTATGACTTCCTTCCACTTGTTGGTTTCATTGATAGCGTCAACCAAGATAAGGACTAGCCTTTCCCCGGTGGAATGCCGCACTATAAACTGGCCAAGAAGGGGAAGTTCCATCGGACGCTTATATAATTTGCGTTTAGCTTTGGCGAAAATTGGTCGGATGTCATCTAATATCTGCGGCATCGTCACCGAGAGTTGAGCAGCGAGGGACCCGAAGACATTGATGGGTTCTTGAGAGGAAGCATTGCCCAGAGTGCAGTAGAAGTAGGCCAGGCTTTTGTTAGCGTCATCAGCACACATTAAAGTGAGCTCTTGGACCACATGGGTTCTGCATCAGTGGCGTTAGTGATATATGTGGATCCTGACCAAAGATGAGGGATAGAGCCGATACGCCATGGCAGGATTGTAACTCACAGCAAGGTCGTCTTTCCAACGCCAGCTGCCGCTCAACAACTTCAGTTAGCAACAGAATTACAGAAAGGAGTAGATACGCACATTTACCCCGTAAGACCAAAAATGCAGAGTAGTTACCGCCTTGTAACCATGTCTGTAAATCGCCATCAATGAACCACCTCCCAGTCCCGGGAGTTAGACGTTCCGAAGCCTGGATGTGAGTATTCTCCGGGTCGACTGGAGCAAGCCATTCCCAAAGTTCTTGATCATCATTCCTGTCCAACTTTGACTGTATTGTTGCAAGTGCTGAGTTATTTATTAGACGCTTTGATGTTGTCATTGCCCCGATGCTCGAGATCCACTGACCGCTATAAAGAATATCTTTTATCCTCTTCTCGGCTTCGACTCGATTGGGCTGGATCTGGCTGAGAAGATCCTTCGCGTAGGCAGCCGCCGCCAATGCCGCATAGCCCTGCCACATCTTACTCTTATGCGAGTCGGAATAGTCGCATATTCCCCGGATCACTAGGCATGGAAAATGGTTCATTAGGCCAGCAGCTTCCATCTCAAAGCACAAAATATCTCTTTCTGCCGCAAGCTTATCTCGAATTAAAGCATCCTTTAATAATTGATTCGCAGAGGCGATTAGGCCGTAGTGAATTGTAGGTTTGTCGTCTCGCTCAGTCCGTTCATTGCGCAGCACCAAGTTTGAATTGTTTTGGGCACAGAATTTTGCGCAACCTCGCGAGTCGTGGCTAACGTCGGACTTGAATAGCATATCTGTGCTAGGTGGAGGTCGCCCGAACTCTTGTCGTAGCCTCACATTCCTCTCGAGAATACCGCCGATTGCTGCGTTGAGTTGGTGTCCCTTCCTCTTGTACTGAGCTTGTAATCCCGCCATCGCAGTGCGCAGCGTTGTCGGAGGCTGGTTCAAAACTCGGGTATGTTGAAAAGCTTGATTTTGTATCGTCTTGCCGAAGTCATATTGTATAACACCGCCCTCCCCAGCACGGGTTGCGCTGACAACAATATCCCCAAGACGAATGTCATGCTTCTCGCTTGGTGCTCCACCACCGATGCCAACCATGAGACCAATCCTAACGTTTGGGAAGCTATTCAGTAAGTTGGCTGCCCCAGTAGCAGCAGAGGCTGTTCCATACTCGCCATCGGGCAGGACAGCAATGGCAACGTTATGTTTCCCAATCGCCCCTAATGTATAATGATTAGTATCGTTCGGCGAGACAAAGTCTGGAGGGGCATGCTCCTCGTCAAGAAATTCTTGTGCAGCAACATATTCCGCATTTAAGGCACAGATCCAGCCCACCGTGTATTTCGAAGCGTTCGACATGTTGACCGCCCTAGATAATCAGCCTATTGAGCGCAAATGCAGTGAGAAAACTATGGCATTGCCTGCCTTTGACGTCCTCTGCAACGTCTGTTATCCCCACATGCATGATTGCGTGGCTTGTGCTGGTTCGCACGGGTTGCTGACCGACCGCTTCACTTTGACAGCGAATTCCCCCGCGGAGGTGCAGCCCTGGCAAATCGTTTCGCCGATCCATACTCGGCAAGCAACTGCCATGCTCCTGAAAATAGGGGCAGTTTATGATTCACTGGTGCTATAAACAAGTATCTGAAGCTAAAGGACAAAGAGAAAATAGAATAAGGAAATCTGTACCCACCAAGTAGCGGACGCAGCGGCGTGACCGTTTTTAATGAAATTCGACTTGCAGCAAAATTTGTCTTTCGGCGCGCACCCACCAACCACAAATGATGACAGACTAAAAATTATACCAGAAGATATCCAATAGCGTAATTAATTGGTGCATCAAAACATTTTATTTGTAACTTCTCGTGCAGCCGTTTTATTCTGGTGTAAAATCACACTTCGACGGTCAAAACCAGTTCTTCTGCAGGCTCCCACTGGAGCGGCGCCCAGGCGCCAGGATAAAATCGGCGCCCGGGCGTCGCGATACCGTTTTAGCGGGCCGCACGTTTCTAATTGGTTGGGTCTTTTAGACGCGGACATGTGCGTAGCTGTATTATAGGGAATTAAAGTGAATTGAGGTTTCAATGTACAACAACTAATTATCATGGGAGAAAAGTCTTGCCTGAGCCTGCGCATCATCTACTGCTTGTTGCCACACCTGCCTTGTACCACGTCTGATGGCTTCCTGGGGATCGCGATCAATCCGCCACTTGACCTCCGCTTCGACACGTCGATCTTCTGCGGTATCCCAATCGATATAAGCCATCATCTCTTCTCTAGTCCATTCCCGTCTTTTACCTCCAGATGAAACACAATGCTGACCCATTTGCTTGTAATCTCGACACCATATATACAAGTCTTTCTGGTATCTCAGTGGAAGTCCCATGGCTCTGCGATATGCTTGGTTTGTCTTCAAACTGCCTCTGGGTTGGCTGTCATACCAGGCCTGTCTTGCTAGGATGTAGCGCCTATAAATCGACTCAGGAGCATAATGAGGTAAGAGCATCTCTTCTACTATTGTAGCATCTGACGGAGTGCATTGTATCATTGCATCGGTCTCCCGATTCGGTGAATTTGCGTCATGGGACTTCGGCGATGTTTGCAAGTCGGAGTCGAGAGTTGGTGGCGTCAGCTGCACTACTATCATATCCTCAACTCTGTCTTGGGTTGTCTCCTCATTTGTTTCGTGAATGAGAACCCCCTCATCTGTTTTCCGATCCATTCGCTGACTCATAGCGTAGCCCAGGTCCTCGTTTAATTCCTCGTTCGATTCCTCGTTCAATTCTTCATTCATCTCATGATCTAATCGTTGACCCACCTCTCTACTCCCTGTAAACGACGTATCGCAAACTGTTTCCTCTAGCTGGCATGCTAAGCCATTTTCAGCGCCAGCAGACCAGCCGGCTAATGCTAGCGATGCATCTCTTGGTTCAGCTAGTTGTGGTACAGAGGATTCCAGGATTATCTCCTGCTGCCGCAGTGGGCATATTCGTGATGACCTCGCATGACCAACTGCGTGACATCTTGAGCACGTAGGTGCAGAGCGGCCTTCCACACGTTCGAACATGCTTGGCTCTGTATCCTTGACTCAACTCGAATGGGTTCGAGTATTAGCTGATGTCGCCCCTCATTGCGATTGAGGTGCCACTGTTGGTGGAAGTCATCTATGCTAAGAGCTTGATTTCTCTCCAGAATTTGCTTTATTTTATGGACGCAAGGCAAACCATGGGATTTGGTGAACGTCCCGCTACAAACCATGGAAACACGGGGATCCGTTTTCTCTAGTAGCCGCCTTTGTTCATCAACCTTTCTCATTGCCTCGTGTGAGACCCAGCCATGTACAGCACTGAACAAACTGCCGCCCAAATGCTCTGTTGGTTTACGCGTCTGTTGTCTGGCTTGGGTTGACCGTATCTCCGAAAGCTGGTTTTCGACTGCATGCTTGATGGTTCTCCAGACGTCGAAAAGATCGAACTTGCTGGTCTTGAGGTATGACTTCAGAAGCGCATGAATTCCCTCCACACGTGAAGTGACTGCATTTCCAAAGTGCATGTGCTGATCGAC
Source organism: Metarhizium guizhouense ARSEF 977 (assembly GCA_000814955.1). Classification (NCBI taxonomy): domain Eukaryota; kingdom Fungi; phylum Ascomycota; class Sordariomycetes; order Hypocreales; family Clavicipitaceae; genus Metarhizium; species Metarhizium guizhouense. The sequence goes on along the minus strand of AZNH01000065.1, from coordinate 65,428 downwards.
CCAGGCTTTGACAAGTTTCTCTTTGTAGGGCTGGAGCCAAGTCTTTTTGATATATGCTACTTCTTCGGCATGGAGTGGAAGGTATTTCTCGTCAAATGCAGCCACAAGCTTGTTGAACTCGGCCTCTGTGGGCGATTGCATAATAGAATGCCAAAAGTTGTAGAATTCAGCCCATTTAGCTGATTTACGGCCTGCCAATCGAGATGCATCTGCTGCTATGCCTGCTGCTAACTGTTCTTGTAACGTGAAGATGGGAAGACAATGTGCAAGCACGGCTCTGTTTGCATGCCAGAGGCACAACAAGGATTGTGCAGCCGGGAACACGACATCAATAGCGTTCAAGCACGCCACGCAGCGATCCGAGAGGACCACAGAAGGAAGTTTGGCATCGCATACTTCATAAAGCGACCGAAGGCGTTCCAGAGCCCAAGCGTAATCCTCTTCCTGCTCACCGCTAAGGAATGCGAATGCAATGCAAAATGACCGGCGACAGGCATCGACCCCAATCATATCGAGGAGCGGCATTTGGTATTTATTTGTCTTGTATGTGCAGTCTAGCAGCAAAAGTTCAGAATACGCTTGCAGATAATGTAGAGACCCAGGGTGAGCAAATAATATGGCAGTAACTCGCTGATCATCATCGACTCGAACACGGCTCCAGAAACCTTCCCGATCCAGTTGATTGATCAAAGCATGAATCGAACTTTGGCCTTCATGCATGTCGTCTTTCACTTTGGCAATACGGTTATATATGTCCTGTCTTGTGGCAAGCGAAGCAGGGTTCTGTTGGCGTAAGTAGGTCTGAATATCTCTGGGAGAGATTCCAGCTCTTACGAGCTCCGACAGAGTTGCTTTACCTGAGGCATCCAGCTGACGATGAACAGGATGCGCGGATGGATGATGACTGGGAGCATGATTATGCTTCGAGTGTAGCTCATCGGGCCGGTGTTGCAGAATCCAGCGCGTTTTATCTAGTGATTCCTTGGCCAGAATCGAAAATGGGCAACCAGTCCCACGAACAGTTGTTTTCCTTTTTGATTCCTCACCTGTCGGGGCCTTGGGCTTCCAGGACTTATCGCATGCGTATGTTACGATTCTCCTCCCACTCGATTTAGTAGTAGATTTCCGCGCAATGAACGCGAAGCCTCTTGTTGCAGCCCAGGTGTTTATCGCTGTCAATAGCTCCTCACGAGATTCGTATTCATCCTCCGGCGGGAGACATTTCTCGGGGAAGATGCCGACCTGTGTAACAGCAGAAGAAAGAGCAGAAGAAGTCTCGGTTTGGGCACTCATCATGATATCAGGTACACTAGAATTTTGTTCGAATTAAATGAGTTGAACAACACGAGTAGAACGCGCTGTTCGCGTCTAAAAGACCCAACCAATTAGAAACGTGCGGCCCGCTAAAACGGTATCGCGACGCCCGGGCGCCGATTTTATCCTGGCGCCTGGGCGCCGCTCCAGTGGGAGCCTGAAAACGCCATAACCTTACATACATCCTTTAGCGTCTAACAGGCCTGCCGCAGGGGTCACCGTTATCGCCAATAGCGTTCCTGTTCTTCAACGCAGACTTGGTGCAAAGAAAGATCAACGCTAATGGTGGTTCAATCGCCTTTGTGGACGACTATACGGCGTGGGTGACGGGACCGACCGCAGAGGAAAACCGAGCGGGCATTCAATCAATCATTGACGATGCGCTCAAGTGGGAGGCACGCAGCGGCGCAACATTTGAAGCAAACAAAACGGCAGTGATTCACTTCACGAGGACTGCTTCGCGGTCCAGTGACGACGCATACCTGATAAAAGGAAAAGAGGTCAAGCCGAAAAGTAGTGTGAAGGTCCTAGGGGTAGTTATGGACACGAACCTGCGGTACAAGGAACACATGACCAGAGCGGCCGCCAAAGGCCTCACGGCTGCCCTATGCTTGAGGAGATTGAAGATGCTTTCACCTCGAACGGCTAGACAACTTTTTGTGTCGACCGTCGCACCTGTCGTAGACTACGCGTCGAGTGTGTGGATGCACTCCTGTGGTGCGCAGGTGCCACCCACGACGGTCGTAACAATGGTGGTGGAAGGTGTGTTGCAACGGCCGCTTCTTCCACCTTCCTCTCCCTTCTGGAGACAAGTAAGTGGGGGTGCAAGCATATCAGTGCTTGAATGTGGTTTGCACGCTGCATTGATGCCTTATCTCCCGTCAAGATGGTGAAGCTTCATTTGCGTGCAGGTATTGTGAAGACGTGATGTCGCCACAGACGCCGCAGACGCCGCAGACGGCGTTTTGTTCGCTCAATAGAGGGATATCTCCTTTGACATAGTTAAACGGTGACTTTGCTTGGCTGTGACGAAACAATTGGGCATCTGGATATGCGCATGGTACGTAAAATCGTCGCTGGGTCAACATTATACGGCGTCAGCCACAAGTGGCTTGTGCCTCGCTTGGAAAGTTAAGCCACGGGCGGTATGTTGCAGTGTTGCACGTGGCACAGCAGCACGAACCCCGTGAGCAGTAACCCCCCAGCCACCGCCGACCGTGTGACTGATGTGGCTCATCACTCATGGGGCTGTCCAGAGCGACCGTGTGGCCTGTAGTGAAATACCGAGTTTGGACTCTTTTCGACTGTTCACTCCGAGAGGGTGTTGTACCGCACCAGTGGAGAAGCGCCAAGATCATCCCGCTCAAAAAGCCAGACAAAGGAGACTACACAATAGCTAAGGCCTGGCGACCAATATCCCTTCTGTCAACACTAGGCAAGATAATGGAAGCAGTTATCGCAGAAAGGATATCCTACGCCGTTGAGGCTTGTGGACTTTTGCCCGCAAACCACTTCGGAGCGAGAAAGAGACGGTCAGCTGAGCAAGCGCTCTTGCTTCTGCAGGAACACATATACAAGGCATGGAGGGCCGGAAAGGTGCTGAGCTTGATAAGCTTTGACGTGAAAGGCGCTTACAATGGTGTGTGCAAAGAGCGCCTGCTGGAAAGGATGAAGGCGAGGGGCATACCAGACAGACTAGTCCGTTGGGTAGGCGCCTTCTGTTCAGATAGGACAGCCTCTGTGGTCGTAAATGGATATGCGTCTGAACGCCGGGTGTTAGCCCAGGCCGGCCTGCCGCAGGGGTCACCGTTATCGCCAATAGCGTTCCTGTTCTTCAACGCAGACTTGGTGCAAAGAAAGATCAACGCTAATGGTGGTTCAATCGCCTTTGTGGACGACTATACAGCTTGGGTGACGGGACCAACCGCAGAGGAAAACCGAGCGGGCATTCAGTCAATCATTGACGATGCGCTCAAGTGGGAGGCACGCAGCGGCGCAACATTTGAAGCAAACAAAACGGCCGTGATTCACTTCACGAGGACTGCGTCGCGGTCCAGTGACGACGCATACCTAATAAAAGGAAAAGAGGTCAAGCCGAAAAGTAGTGTGAAGGTCCTAGGGGTAGTTATGGACACGAACCTGCGGTACAAGGAACACATGACCAGAGCGGCTGCCAAAGGCCTCACGGCTGCCCTATGCTTGAGGAGATTGAAGATGCTTTCACCCCGAACGGCTAGACAACTTTTTGTGTCGACCGTCGCGCCTGTCGTGGACTACGCGTCGAGTGTGTGGATGCACTCCTGTGGTGCGCAGGAATTGGCATGGCTAAATAGAGTGCAGATGGTGGGTGCACAGGCGATCACGGGGGCCTTCAGCAAGGTGGCCACAGCAGTGGCCGAAGCAGAAGCCAGTATCCAAACGGTCCAGGAACGACACACCCAAGCGGCAACAAGGCTCTGGGTCAACGTTTGCACACTCCCGCAGACACACCCACTGGCGAGATCGAAATACAAGTCGAAACGACGATTCGTGTCGCCAATGCAGAAAATCGCCATGGCAATGGCAAAGACTGACACGGAACGCTTGGAGACAATCCACGAGTATACAATACCACCCTGGAGTGATCGTATACCCGTAGTGGGCGAGCATTATGATTATGTGGAAACAGACAGGACACCAAACGACGTAAAAGGCATCATCATCGCCACTGCCTCGTCACAAAAAGGTGACACGGTGGGAATGGGAGGTGTTGTACGTGACACAACGATCAACAGCCCCGGCGAGGTCCTGGCTAGCTATTGCGTCACCATTGGAACACGGGATGAACAGAATCCGTACACGGCGGAACTGGCAGCTATTGCGATGGCGCTTAAATGCATGCCTGCAGGGCTCCATCGTCGGGATCTGACAGTCATGACAAGCAACCGATCGGCACTACAAGTCATCCGACGACCACGGCAACAATCGGGCCAGTGCACTATACGCCAGATATACGAACGTACCCAGTATCTTCAAAGGAGGGGCTGTTCTGTTTCACTCATGTGGGTGCCAGCGGAGGACGAAGGTTTTACACTAAGAGCGCTCGCCAAGACAGAAGCGAAGAGAACGGCAATGTGCGAGGAGACATCAGACGTACAACCATATCAAGCTAGATCCACAAAGCTACGGCTGGCCAAATTGGCCCAACAACAAGTAAGGAAACTGCCGGAGGGAGTTGGCAAATACTCGAAACAGGTAGACACGGCATTACCGGGAAAGCATACGCGAGAATTGTATGATCAACTGAACAGAAGAGAATCGGACATCCTAGTCCAACCACGAACGGGTATGGCAAGGCTCAACGGCTTCCTCCACAGGATTGGGGCAGCGGACTCAAGCCTGTGCGAGTGTGGTCAATCATCGGAAACAGTAGAACACTTTCTGTTTCGATGCAGAAAGTGGACAGCGCAACGGAAGATCTTACTCGATTGCTCAGGGGAAAAGATAGGGAACCTCTCATATTTCTTGGGAGGGAAAGCACGGTCTGACAATGACAAATGGAAACCAGACATGCGAGCCGTGAAAGCAGTGATCAAATTTGCGATGGCAACGGGGAGACTCGTACGGGACCAACGACCACCGGACTAGAGAACCGGTACACGAAATCATACTAACAATAAAACAGCCTCAATATTGGCAGACCGTGCTTCAGCTGCTGAGGATAGGACGCTGAACACTTGGGGAATGGCCTTCAAGCAGGCCTGTCAAGGAACAAAACGGACGAGGCGGAACCAACCAGTGTAAGAGAAAGTGTGGGGCTTGAGGTGTTATGTACCAAATTTATCGAACCGTAAATAGCCTTTCTGCCTAGGCCCTCTAGGGACTTCCCTCCGGGCGAAATAAAATCTGTATCTGTATCTGTATTGGCCGCCCAGGCTTGTGCTGGCCGATGACGTAAAATAGGAAAGCAGTAGGCATGGTGTCTGTCCGGGTTGGCACGCCTGGTCCAAATCACGGGAAACGGCGTCCCAGCAGTGGCCAAGAGCAAGATGAATGGAGTGGTGGAGTGAGACGGGAAGCGGGTGGACGGGCACTAGTTGAGCGGGTGGGTGGACGGATAAAGTCTGACGCCGCAAGGCTGGCATGTGGGGAGCTGGGCACAAAGGACAGCAGCTACCCCGCACTGGCCGTGGCAGTGGAAAATGTGCGAGGCAAGCCAGTACAAGAGGGAGTAATGTTGCTGACAATGGCAATGTCAAACGTACTATGTGAGGTCAAATGTGATCAAACAAGCCGCGTGTCGACAGGGGCAGTGCGTTGAAGCAGCGGCTGGGGGACAGGATTGCTGGAGCAACGCGGTTGAGAATGACAAGCCCGGATCACAGGTGCGCACGGGCGTCCATGATCAACTCACAGGAGCAGCAGCATGTGCATTGTACACGTAGCACACCACGACAAGCGCCGCCGACTTGATGCATGATACTATTCGGTCCGTCAGGTGGTGGACCAGCCAGGCAAGCGAGATTCTAGATATTTTTACGGTCGTCTGAGATGAATTCCGAGATGGGTGAGTGCCAGGAGGTCGTGTTGGCTCCCTCGGGAAAGGTGTTCATTGAGCACACGCCTTCTGGTGAGCCCTTTGCACCCTGGGGACAACAAGGGGTACAAGGAGACGACGACGGCGTGTCAGACAAGCAAGGAAGGGAGGGCGACACAGGAAAGTTCGTGGCGCGCTGCTCGTCAGATATTCTGCGCCTGGTATCGCCAATGCTTGAGACGTCACTCGATCGCCGTTGGGAAGATTGGAAAGCATCGGGGCCTGACAACGAAGGGATCCGCCGTGTAGAGCTGAAAGGGTTTGATTCGGTAGCGCTGCAATATGTGCTGAACATACTGCACCATCAAGCCGACCTCAACCCGGAACGTCTCACGGTGGAAGGGCTGGCGAAGATGGCAGTGATTGTAGACCACCTGGGATGCCATCGGGCGTTTGTGTCGGCAAGTAAGGGTTGGGCTGCGGACTACCCAGGGCTTGCGAAATCGGGATTTGGCAGAGACGTGGTTTTGTGGCTACTTGTGTCGACGGTGTTTGCGGTGAAGCCAATATTCGACTCGGCGGCAACGATGGCGATCAAGGAGGGAACCGGCACACTTGATACACTTGGTACACTTGGTCTGCCAATTGAGGAAAGAGTAGTTGGTGAGTGGTCCCAGGCGGTTGTCTTCGTCTAGGCCCTGTTTGCACATTTTGCTCTAAAATGCTGGGTTCCAAGACCAACAGCTGGTTCGCTCAGGCTTGGTGGACAAGCATCGACAGGACAGGATCGAACTGCTGATACAAAGCTTGTATTCTGTGGCAGACAAGCTCCGACATGGCAGTGGATGCACGACCGAATGCGACTCGTTCCAACTCGGAGCGTTGCTGATACAAATGACGCAATGCAAATTATATCCGCGGCCGAGGGCGCCGTACGATGGGATCAGCATCTCTAGGATATGCAAGATGGTGGAGGGGTACGGTGCAGCGACGGGGAGAGGGACAGCAGTTTACGAGGTATGCCATGAAAGACGGTGGGAAGGCAAGAAGGCGTGTAAAGTGGGCAGTGCAGTTAAGAGGACATTGGAGAGAGCCAAGATGGAATTTAATTTGGGGATCGAGCTAGGGCGAGGTGGTTGCAGGGGATGAACGACTGGTTTGCTGCAGTAGTTCTTAGTGGATGGTTGAATGGGCAGCCTGCTGAGCAACAGCGCGCAAATGTGGGTTGGAAGGCAGCTGCACTATTTGTACGGCAAACGCCAAGGTAGTCATGAATTGAGAGACGGCATAGCCATGCGGACCACGGTTTCAATAATTACATGACCAGCCAGACTGTTACTATTCTTATTATATGTCGTACTTTTTGACGTGCTGAAAAATTGATGACAAAAAGTTGTGTTATTAATTCAAGTTGTAAGGTGGACCATGGGCGTCTGATTAATGGCTCACTGTACGACTGGCCGCCCACTTCGTTGGTTCGCCGCATCACATCAAAGACGTCATATGGGTTGCACCTTAGCTCTTGTCAGTGGCACAATGTTGTCTACAATGAGACTTGCTGTAATCTGTGGGCTATATTTGAGGCTGTCATTTTGAACCAGGTGTAGACCAGAACGATGATATATGGTGGTTAGGCCAGCTCCGGGAATTTATCAAGAATCGTTTCACTCTCGCCCACTACCATACTATATGCAGTTTCAGCGTACTTCTTGGCAGTTTTACATAAATCAGGCGCAATTTTTGTGTATGCTTTGAACAGATTCACGAACGCCCATGGCACAAAATCGTTCATAACACCCCACCGTTCAATGTGAAGTCGTTGAGGACAAGCTGTAATACCATAATCCAGTGCCTCAAAACCCTTGGCAATCATCTCAATCGCTTCACTTTGGCGATCAACGAGAAGCAGATAGGCGCCCAAGGCAAAGTAAGGGTCCCAAAGATCCAGACGGATTTTGTTTCCTTCGGTATCTGGATACGTTGCCTCAAGCTCTTTGAGAAGCCGTTGAGCCCGGCAAACATCCATATCCAGGCGCGCGTCGAGGGTCTTTTTAAGTTCCTTATTGAGCGTTTTGCGTCGTCTCATTGCTTCTACCGGCGTTAACTGTCTATTTTCGCATAACGGGCAACTGCAACGGAATCCCCAGTTTCTGAGATGTTGCTGAGTCTTTTCGTAAGATTCATGCAGGGTTGGCTGTCGATAGGAGAAGAAGAGTTCAGTATCAGCCTCCAGGTCCCGAGTTGCACGGATAATTTGCATGTCTCCAATAAAGGAACGGCGGCAATTTCCGACACAGGAATGGTTGACGCGAGAGGCCAGCAGCCAAATACCACACGTTGTGTACGTCCGTTCTTTGTGTTCCTCAGCTGTGTTCCTCTTTGACAATTCGAAAAAAGTAGAGAAGGTACTTCTCGGTGCGCCGAAGGAATTAAGAGATATAACCTTCTCCACGAGGAATCTAACCGAGATAATAAGCACCGTCAGTTTTCTTTAGTTGGAAGAGGCCGATAAAACTTACGAGTCTACCACGGGAGTACCGTCAGCTTCAGAGACTCCGACGGCTTTGTAGTCGCCGTGATGTAGATCTTTAAAAGCACTCGACATCTGCGGATTGTGATACAGCTTTTGGATTATTTGCGTCAGCAGGCGAGCCTGGCCGCCCACTGTCATTCTTTTGGTGCTAAGGTTCATCAACATCTGGGACTGGTCTGCTGCATCATCATCGCCCGCATAGCTATATGCAAATGCTTTTTCGCAGAGTAATACCTCGCCAGCAGAGACTGCCCTGGTCGTAAAAAGGCCACGACCCCGACCAGGCGACTTTCGTACCTCCACAATGAGAGAGTATGTGGCGAACTCCAGAAGTGGAGGAGTGCGTCTAGCTTGCTTATACAAATGACCGAAAGCATATTTGCCGCTCTGTTGCTCGTCTAGCCTTGCCTTGGCACGAATCAACTCCTTGTGGGCGTCCTCATTGCCAAGATGTGATTCTAAAAGTTGATTCAGCCGTTCCATGCAACGACCAAACTCGCCCAGCTCGTAAAGCGCTCTAGCTTGACGAAACAGGCCTTTCTCCGACGTTAACCCAGGATGACTACCCCGGACAGCGTCCGATAATGCCTTTTCTGGGTGACCAAGCCTAAGGTTTGCAAGCGAGCGATTTAGGTACGCAAGCCGTTCATCATCGGCTGCCACCGCAGCCTTTATTGCGGAAGTGTATCTAGAAAGTGTTTCAGAAAGAAGTTCTCATAATGAATTGTCATGCTTTGAGCAATGAAGCAGGGTCGACTGCGGGTCGGATGGACGACGACGACGAGCGTATAATGTGAAAGGCACTCACAAACGATGCGCCGCAGCCCAGTTGCTTTCTGTCACGGCTTGATTACCCTCGACCCGAATACTTGTACTGTCTTTCGACCTCGATTTTGGTCTTCTCCATTTTGACGGAACACACTCCTCCGTTCCATCCAGCCAGATGATGTCGCTGACGTGGTCAACCCTCAGCGAATAGGCGCCGTCAGTACAACATTTGAAAAACGGCTCTTTGAGAACCAAGACACCTCCCTTTTGCATTATCTCGTCGGCAGGCACCACAAGTTCGGTTGGCTGATGATACAATTGGAGTAATACAGCCGTACTCTGTTCATCTTCAACAATTGCCATGACGGCCGTCATACGCTGCGGTGGTGTGCAGATACGAACAACAATCCTAGCTCCGCGATGATGAGTTTCGAGTTTCATGTCTGAGATATTTATTTGTCGAAGCTCGTCGAATAGGCGTACACAAGGGGTATATGGCGCAGGAATTTGTGAAGTAGCTATAGTGTGTCCCGTGAACGGTGACAAGCGTAATTTCATCATAAAATTTGAGATCAACCACTGGCGGGGGGGATGATCTTGCACGGTTTCCCCCTTCCTTTGACTTGCCCTATTCGCGGCAATTTCGGCTTGCCTCAATATAGCGCCAAAATAATCGTCGTGCGTTAAATCCTGAACGTCCATGTTCAATCGGAATGACCTTTGATCGGCTGGTATTGTTAAGGTAGGTGTGCAGTAAAAGAAACAAGATAACCTCCGCAGCTACTGCGTACTTAAGGTTACGGAAGCGTAGCTCAATCTGGGAGATCTTGCGCGTGACTGTGCATCAGTACCTACCGAAGACTAACCAACCTGTAATAGTGCTTACGGCGGCGTATTCATACGCCAATGTTCCCCAGAACAACAGGCATCGTATTTTGCCGGACGCAGTACCCCGTCCGTGACCAAATCCGAGGCAATAATTTCTACGTCGCGCTGTTGGCTTGTTGCCTGCTGCGTAACCCTAAGTGTTGCTGATTTTCGTATCTTGTATGACGTGGCTGATTGTTAGCTTTCGAATTCAAGCGGTTTGCCTGGCATTGTAATCATCTTGGGCAGCAATGCATCTGCTTCGCGTACCAAACGGTATCTTGGATTGAGGGGGAGACAACGAGAAAATAGTGGCTTGCAGCTTCTGCCGCAGGATCAAGGTTGGTCAATCTGTGCATGTATGTATGAGTTGTAACCACGATTATTAGTTGACTCAAATTCTCGGTGTGCCTTGTCCTTTGTCCTTTCTGCCCCTCTCCAAGCTGGTAAAGCAAGACCTGGGAAAGTTTGCCAGGGGTGCCAGAGGAATTTCACATACCCGTGCCACGCCCCACTTTATTTGGAACTCGCACACCGCAATAGCCACTTTTTCGACCTGTCCGAGTTCAACGGCCTGTACGTGAACCGCCTGGTCCTCGTTTGACTAGTTATTATGGAAGCACGCATTCAAGAAGCTCTTCGATACATTGATGACTTTCCCGATGCGAAGGTGGCTAGTGGCTCGAGAATTCGGTGTACCGCGCAATCGATTGCGATACCGCCTCCAGGGCCGGCCTCCAAAAGTAGGCCAACCAGCCTCGAACCTGAAGCTTTCGCAGCCAGAAGAGGCGGCAGTGTGTCGCTACATCGACCGCCTTGACCATATTAACCTTGCTGTACGCTCCGAGTTCGCGACTGATGCAGCAAACCACATCTTGCGCGAACGTACTGGTCACGCCGATCGCGTTGTCGGCACTAAGTGGACGTCTCGTTTTCTGAAGCGACACGGCTACTTCAAGAAACTGATTCATGGCATTTCGACTCGAACCAAGAAGCGCATAATTCAACGCGCGAATGGTTTGGTGTGATCTTCAGCCTCCCAGCTTAGTAGGCGGCCATGTCTTGGTTGGCCGAAGCCTTGCTGTTATGCGCCATTCCTGTCGTCCTCTGGGTGACCGTGTGGACAGCCGCATTCAAGGAAGTGAATAGTAGCATTGGCGGGATTATGGAAGTGGATCGCCAGAGTTGGTTTGGCTGGCCGGGAAAGCCAATGCGCATCCCCCGCGGGCCTGTGTGACAAGTCAAAGCCTGTGCCAGCCAGGCATCTGCCTGCTGGAGGAACAGTATTGTCAGTGAATGGGTCAGGTCCAGTAAAACTTCAAAATCTTTAGCAACAGCATCCCACCTGTCACTTTCCAGACGAATGACATCCAACTAGTCAAGCGTCCGTAGTGATGAGGCGAAGCAACCTCCGTGACTGCGCGGTGCGTTCAAGGAGGTGATTGGCCAATGACTGGACTCTGGACGAGGGGGCTTTGCTGCTGCGTATCCTTGCAATGGGGATGGAGTGGATGCGAAGTTGAGTAGTTTCGTGATGTTCCGCTACGAACGTATGGCGTCTAATCCATCGCAGACAATCACTCTTGGTATCAATTCAGGGACCAGCTGCTTCGTCAGGCGGAAATGTCTGACATTTCTCAAGCGGAGACAAAGGTCGCTGAGCCGAGTTCCTCCTCAGTGGTGGAACCCGCCAACGAGGCATCAGGCAACGCTTCCTTGACTGAATTGTCCGGTCTGTCTAGCTCCCGGGGCGTGAGACCGAGCACGGCACCAACGCGTCGTGCCATGACCTGGCCAAAACCAGCTCTTATCTCTCAACCTGCGTTGTACCACACGGAGCACGGTGACTTGCCTCTTGCAGGATTTCAAGTCACAACTTGCGTTGGGGAGGAGCTGGCACGCTTACGCAATCGCCCAGCTTCGCGTTTCCAAACGGACTCCAGATGATCTTGTGCCGGCTGTCCACCAGCTGGTCGAATAGTTGTACCATTATGCACCACAATCCAATATTGGCGGTTATTAATCGGTGCCCAAGTCTGCAAGTAGACATATTCGATATGGTCGCCCGATGGGGGGCGGTCTGGGTTCAAGGCCTAGCGCAGGGCAGCTGCCTTTGCCCTACAGAGGATTGTGCTTTCTGATTAGTTGAACGTCTGTGGTTCGTGTGTTACAATAGCCGTTGTAAAGCTTGAACTGTGAGATTGCCGGAGATCCGTCCTCAAGTGCTGCCAACTTGTCTGGGCTTTGGAGGTCAATTGTGTGGAGTAGCTTGGTGAGTCCTGCTCTTGCAGATAGTGGAATGCCATGGTATGCCAGATGCGAGGTCGGCCGCCCGCTCACGACAGGAATAGCTCGCTTGCATTTCTCATGGCAGCAAAATTAAATCATGATTAGAACGGTCCGCAAACAGCCCCAAAGGTGTAAGGTACTTGGAAATGTCCATTGTAGCTTATAATGTTGAGTGATCATGCCTTATCTGCGCAGCGATCGATGCTGATGACAGCCAGAACGCGTTACAGCTACAGCTTACTATTGCAGGAGACCCCTTTTCCTTCGTGGGAGAACACAAGAGACTAACGCACGGACGACAAGTGTATGATGCTGTGTCAGACAAAATAAGTGGGACTAATTGCTCCGCAAAGAGAGCGTTCTTTGTGTGTGACATCTGTGTTATCTAACAGAGGCAGGGTCCCTTGTAAGTGGATGGGGCTCCAGGAATCACCAACTTTTGGACGATTTGGACGGGACATTGGTGCAGTAAGGCGGGCTTGCTCTGATGGCAGGGATAGCCTGGAGTTACAGGGGGCGAAGACGACATAGCCGCTTTATTGGCCGGCCAATCTGTGCAGGGATGGTGTAGACTTTTAAGCATCTCTTGATTGATTCTAACTTTCCCACTTTCCCCAGTCGCTGGAGGCCCAATCCGAGCCCGTCCAGACGTCAGATCACACTTCACCTTCCCGAGTCCTAGTACCGAGCTTGCGCTACCCACTAATGGCTGCGGCTATGAGCCGCTTCGATCGGCACATCTGATGCGCATGGGGCTGCCATGCCAGGTGATTCTAGTTCCCGAACCCGCTTCGTCCGTAGCGCCGGGGACACTCACATGGCACCTGGCGGCTGGTGCCCGCAGGGCGGGATCTGCTCATTTCGCTTCGAGAGCCCCGTTCGTTGCGAGAAGTACTGGTTCATCATCGCGCCTCGACGGCAAGGGCATGTCAACTGGCTTCGAGATACTCCCGGTGTACCACGCGTGTCTGGCAGCTATGGTCGAAGCGCGATCCGGATTGGGAAGCAGAAGCACGACATTGGGTGCCCACCCACATGTGGAGGGCCACAGTTGCTCGGATACGCACAGCGCCCCGCCACGAGACAGCTAACAATATGTTCTTCCCATTCAGAGTAATATTGGCAAGGACGCATGTCTGTATGTATGTACCCGCTGCGAGATGGTCGGAGCCATTATCATGGCTCGCGACAGGCATTCACGGCAGCACAAGGCATAGGCGCTCTACGGCTGAGTAAAGCGACGGCAGCCCCCCGCGTCCAAAACAGCGCTGCAGGCACCCATGGCCACCCAACCCGTTGCGAAATTGCCGCCAGAGAAAGAGGCAACAGCCCCAATAACAGCGGCCGATTCCGTCGCGACAACCTGTCGCCATCTGCTTAGCGGAGAAACTCCATGCCAGATCACGTCTCTCTGCGAGGCGGTTGCGGCTTGTGTAGGATGCCGATACGTCTAGGGACATGCAGATAGTAAGCGCTCGATGAAGAGAGGCTGTGCGATGCTAACGGTCCCTGTGGGCTCTGGCTGGCATGAGGTAATCTGTTGCAGCCTGCTCCAGGCCGTAGGGAACTTTCACTGGCTGCGGCAACCACCTGGTGGTACCTCAACACAGACAGTCATCACGCTCCCTGACGCGGACAAGCCAGTCAGTACTTTTCAACCCTGACAAGGCACACAGAAGCGTGTCAGCCATTCCCATGCATGGACGACAGACGAGCAAAATTGAATGCCGTACCCCCAAATGAGTCCAATCAGTCCCCGGAGACTGCGTCAGAAGTCTTGCATGACTGGTTGCATACGCAGATCTGGAAGCGGGGTAGCCAGAAGATCCTTTCGGTTTCCAAAATTCCGCCACACTTAGAATCACCGTTTTACGCTAAGTTAACTATATTTTGGCATATTATTCAGTATTCCATGCCAGAATCTTCTTCGTCTTCCTTTCCTGGCCCTTCGGGACCGACCTGGCCCCTGCCTATTTCATTGCAAGAAACAATATATGGCGTCCCATTGTAAACAGTAGAGAAGGAATTTGGGAGCTGATCAATGACACTTCTGAGCTTTTTGAACTCGGACGATGTGAGCTGGTCCTACAGTCCACAAAGGTAAACATAAAGAAAAGGACAGTACATGGACTAAGAGTTGTGAGTAGCTACACTTACCTGCCCTGGGAGGTATTTTGACAGCTTGTTAAACCTCCAAAACAATCCTCCAAAGAACACAACCTTCTGCTCGGAGGTATTCTAATCTAGTCAGCAAGTCGCTCCATCTTTTTCGTGCCAGGCTGCAAACTCACACTTGGGGCCTCGGAGCTAATCCAACCATCATCACCAAGAGCTTTGTACCACTCCGAGGATGGAGCAAGCTCACCTAACCCGACAGCAGAAGCCTTAAACCCAACTTTAATTTCCTGTCTCTTGTCTTGCCATGTTCTGAGGTCCGCTCGAGTCGTCTTGTGGATCGAGGTGACGATCACCAGGCCGTGGTCTTCAACATCTGGCCAATTCGAAATAATAACCGGGGCATTCGTCTTGCACCAATTCTTATACGCTCTCTCGCCGTAAACCGCTTCTCGAGTCACTGGATTCGTGGTCATAAGGATCGCACCGAAGGACTCGTCTGTTTTGAACCCGAAGAGCGCTCCGATATCTGCCGGGACCCCAGCGGGAATCAGCCTGAAACACGCATGTTAATTAGCATTCCATTTCGACCCCGACTGGTATTCAGGTCCAGTGCTTACGAGGCATTCGCTTTGAAGTCTAAGCTAATTCCATTTGCACCGTCCGATATTTTGGGTCCCCAGCTCATCTCTTCGGGCGGAGCGGCGAACAGCTTATCGAATGAACCCAGCCCATTCGGCACTAACGTCTCTGGCACGCCAAGATCAATGTTCGAGCCGTTTTTGGCCACAAGGGGGGACCATCTTCCATCATTGTTGACATAGCCAAGCGCACCTGGCTTGACAATGAGAGAAGACTCGGGTTGGTAGCAGGCGTAGCCATAGGGATGACGCTGCATCTTGTCTCGGTAGACGGCGTTCAACATGTTGGCTGTTTCCGAGCAAATGGTTCACACAAGGGTTATTCTTCTGCGAAGAACTCAAGTATGTGTGAGAATCTCTGATGTGGTTGAGTCGTAGACCCGCTGTGTGCACTCGATTATCAAAGAAACTATCAAACCTATATGTTCGTAATTTGGTTAGAAAAACGGGGTACTTGGATAAGTGCGTCTCCATCTCGAGGCAAGCCAGATGGACAAAGGTTTATCAGCTCGGTTGGGCCAGTCCAGACTGTCGTGTTGTCAAACTTTGTCAAACTTTCTGCAAGATCGAGTCTCGACCCGGGTCTGTGTTGTGGCAGAGGGCTCTACAACTTTCGTGGCGTTCAAATTGGGCCACCACACACTGTGCCCAGAGTTGTCCGCCACAAGACAAAGCTTCGCCGTCACTCAAGGGAGTAATGATCTACGGTACAGATGCAAGGCCCTCGTGGTTGTGTTCCTATCATATGAATGACCGAACCCAAGTGATCTCAATAAGGATATGATCTTGCCGCAGTAAAATACCTGGTTTCTAGGCAAATTTTAACATGTCAAATCCTCCAGAAGTTCCTCCCGAAATTCCCCCCCAACGTCTACACTTGGCAACGAGGTTCGGCCAGGATGTTCGTCTGACCGATGACCTACTTCCTGGAACATTTTTTGATGATCCAGACTATTTCGAGTCTCTTCCATGGGATGCAAAGACCTTTGCTTTGGCGGTGCTTGCCGCCGGGGAGGACCCTCAGAGGCCATCAGTTTGCCATACCCAGTCTGAAGAGTTCTTCAGATGCTATTTTACGAAAAACGAACAACAATATTTGTGGTCTGCAATGGCATCCGAAGCAATGGCTCTGCGGTGGATATCGGCTCAACATCCCGCGCGGGGACGGTTTAACCAGCATATGGGGCGTCTTTTCGCCCAGAAGTTGGAGCTTAGCGGCGATCCTAATGATCTCGATGAAGCAATTCGGCATACAGAATTGGCAGTGCAGCACTCCATGTGGAGCGACGAAGAACTGAGCAACTGCTTGACGGAACTGGCATATCTGCTTGTGAAGAGATACTACCTCGCCTCCCAAACAACTGACTTTGATAAAGCAACCGAAAATCTTGACCGAGCTCTGAGGCTGGCAGAGTCTACTACCGCCCGCATCCTCGCCTTGACCGGCAAGCTAGACTTGGCACGAGAGGTCTATCGAACATCCGAACCGGAAACCAGGGCGCTTCCCGTCGACACATTAGTTCTCCTGGACAACCTGCTGATGGAAGCAGAGCCTCTTACACCTTCAATTGGTGGGATTTATCGATCTGTTGGGAATGCTTGTATGCTTCTATTTTGTGGGCCCCAAGATCAGATCTGGATTGAAAAAGCCATCTCTTATCTAGCGAAATCGATCATCGTATATTCCTATGGCAGGAGCGACTTGCCAGCCAGAGCTGCGGTTGAGGACGAGCACGCACAAGCTCTTCGGAAAAGGGAACACATTCTGAGTAGCCAGACGGTCCTGAAAGTTCTACAAGACCTGATTGAGACACACCGCAGCATTCTCGACGATAGAGTCAAACTGGCCCGTCTCTATCTGGATGAGGGCCAAAATACTATGGATCCACATTTGAGAGAAAAGCGGCTCAATGATGCCGTTGAACTTATGGAGAACGCTCTCAATGTAATGCCAGCTAGCTTTGAGAGGCGTGAGGAAGTGTATCATGGGTGCAGTGCAGCGCATTACTCCCGTTTCGACGCATATAAACATGATACAGACATCAACAGAGCAATAGAATGCTCTGCGCTGGCCTCAGGAACCACTGTCGGTGAAATGTCCTGGACTTTTGCCCAGCTGCACAGTCAATGTCTTCTCGACAGGTATGAAAAACATAGCCAGCCATCAGACCTGAGGGAGGCATTAATTGCTATACAAAAGGCGACCGAGCTCACTGGTGGAGAGTCCAATCCCATCGGTGTAGGCAACTGTAAATGGATAATGGGGAAAATTTTCCGGTATATGTACGAGGCCACATCAGGGGAGGAACAGCTTTTAGAAGCCGTCAACCACTTCGCCGAGGCGGCAAGACTCTTGCTAGAGCCCTCCCCCTCTCGAGTTCTCGCACTCCACGACCTTGGTAACGCATATTCTAAGCAAGCTATTCATAATCCCGATCCTAAACTTCTCGACAAGAGTATTGCGGCTCTCGAGGAGTCAGTCGCAGGTATGGAGAAACTGCACTCACATGCACCGCACCCGGATCTTCTCATGTCCTACAGCTCCCTAGGAGGAGTTATGCTTCAGCGCTTCCGCTCTCTGCATCTGCAGCCAGACCTGGAGTCCAGCGTCCGGTACTTCCGAAAAGCTTTGGATGGTCTTAGCTCTTCCGATGCACGATATGCTCCGCGGGCGGGAAACCTTTGCCAGGCACTCCGAGAACTCTTTGAGGCACATGGCGAAGGTGCAAATATGAACCTACTGGTAGAGGGCCAGAATCTTGTATCTAAAGCGCTTGAGAACCCCGAAATCCTGGGGCACAAGTTGAGAAGTTGGCTGGAACTTCAACTTGCCGACGTATTCTCCGTGTCATTTAGCAGTACGAAGTTGCCGTCCGATAAGGAGAACGCTATCGAGTATTATGACAAAGCAGCTATAGCGTCGCCTGACATCAGCCTTACCCACCGGGCGCTGGCGATGACCAACAAAGCCACGCTTCTTAAGAAGGTCGCCGAAAATACTGGCTCGGAAGAAGATTTCAAAACGAGTTACGACACGTACGAAGAAATTGGGAATATGTTGCCCGAAAATCACCCACATGTCTGGATAAACACATACAATCACGCAACTCTGGCGTTTGAGATGCACGAGAGAGGGCTGGGTGCTGGCAGGCACACGTATGGCAATACCGCTCTGGAGAAGTACAAGTCAGTTGCCGAGAACGTGTCAGTGCCTACTGACCATCGCATCACCGCTGCCTCAGTTGCAGCGGCACTCGCATACGAAGTACAAAATGACGCTGAGTCTGCTCGTAATTTCATTAGCATTTGCTTGACAATACTTCCAAAGTCTGTTCTGCTACATGAGAGCAGAGTAGAACAGCTGAAGCTTCTACGGAAATATCATTATGTACCCAGTGGAGCCGCCGCCCTGTCCCTCGCCGCCGGGGACCCTGTATCAGTGGCCATCCAACGGCTCGAGACTGGACGTGCCAACATATGGGATCGCTTGTTGCGCCAGAAGACTTCGGCGGAATCATTGGCTGCGGTCGACGAGTCCCTAGCGAACGAGTTCCAAGATTTACAGCTGAAACTCTCTGTACAAGCAATGGCGGGCGCAGGCCGAGGGCCAACGCTTGTGGCTCCAAATGACGAGAAAAGGTTACAAAGAGAGCGCGACGCTCGGAAATACCAAATATTGTCACAAGAAATCAGCAAAACCGGCCTTATACCCGAGTTTATGGATCCATTTAACGATACAGGTCATTTACAGAAACTGGCAGACGATGCACCAATAGTATTCATTAATGCCAGCGAATATCGGAGCGATGTTCTGATTGTCGTCAAGGACAGAGATCCGTTTAACATTCAGCTGCCTGATTTCACCATGGATACAATCAAGTCTCAGGCAGCTGTTTTTTTGGAGGCACAGGACAAGCATTCGAGTGGAATAGAGAAGACCATCGGAGAAGGCTTCTCTGATTACAAGTCAGTAATGAAGTGGCTCTGGGTATCCGCTGCAAAGCCTGTGATTGAAGCCATCGATTTCTCGACATACACCCGTGGACCTTCTGGCAAACCACGTGTTATCTGGGTAGCTACCGGGTGGATGACAGTGTTTCCCATCCATGCAGCAGGCGATTTTGACAAAACAAATGGAAGTAGTTCGGTACACGACCGGGTAGTATCAAGCTATACATTATCCCTCAAATCGCTGGATTTTTCAAAGCAGCGGAATGCACACAGAGCGGACAAGATGGATCCCAATACCGACATAGCCTTGATCGTCGCAATGGCGTCAACCCCCGGAATAAGCAATGGCGACCTAAACGTCGAGGCGGAGATCAAATCCTTTAAAGAAGAACTGGAAGGCTGCATGAGGGTTGAGTCCCAGTGTCAGCAAAGCTCTCAGCACATCATGGACCGTCTAAAATGTAGCAGCATCGCACATTTCGCCTGTCACGGACTTATAGATATGAAGGATCCGTCAAAGAGCGCCCTTCTATTACAAGACTGCGCGGTCAATGATGAACTTCGAGATACACAACCATTCTGCGTATGGATTATTCTCAAGATACAGATGGAAAAGTGTGGGCTCGTCTACCTCTCCGCGTGTGATTCAGGGACCAGCAGAGATCTGCTTCTTCGAGACGAAGGCCTCCACGTCGCTGGGGCATTTCACATGGCCGGTGTTCCTCATGCAGTTTCAACTCTGTGGAAGGTCCAGGATTCCGTTTCTGCTGATCTATCTCGCTATTTCTACGCGAATATTAAGAACGACCAAGGTACGGTAGATCTCCATCGTTCGGCTGATGCACTGCATTTGGCAGTGCAAAAGCTGCGGGACCGAGGAGAGGAGCCAATGATCTGGGGTCCTTTTATACATTCTGGATCTTAATTAAAAATAACTATCAAAATTTGATTAAGCAACAACGGCAACTGTAATGATGGAGAAATCATGCGAAGCGAGACGCAGTAAATTAGTACCGATATAATTTTTGTGTGGGAAACACAGTAAGATAGTTATAGCTAAAAAAATTATTTGACTTCACCAAATATATAGTTACACAGCTAATTTTGTAAACTGAGCCATATATATATGGCACACAACACACACAACTGGGTGTTACAAAAGCTGTTACCAAAATCGCATCGTGATTTTATGATGATGGAACTTGCGGCTACCTTCAGTACCGTATCGCTGGTTGTTTGCAGTAGAATTTATTGTGAAACGAGGGACCTGCGGCCCCCGTGCCCCCCGCAGCTAGGATGCTAGCGCAAGCTTATCATCATGAACAAGCTCTTTTTACATCTTCATCTTCATATTTACTGTATTTAGCGTGATACACAAATCTGTTAATTTACAAGCACTGGAGTTTGCGCAGGTCCCAATCCCTTTCCCTATCCTTCATATTTGAGCTCACCTTGGTTGTGAATCGACTCAAGTCGAAAGGCGTCTCAAACATGATGGAAGAAAGTCTCTCAACTCGAGATATGGCAACGTATGACAATCCTGGCGCATGATCCTTCCGTTCTAGGTTCAAAACCACTTGCTTTAGCGTCAATCCTTGTGCTTTGTGTACCGTGATAGCGTATGCAGGGCGAAGAGGGAAGTTAGTGCACGAACAGTCACGTTTTTTGTATTCGAATCGCCTGGTGACGGGGAAGATGGGGATGTAGTCAGTGCCGGGGAACTTGGACCCCTCGTAATCATCGACTTCTACCATAATTGCAGTCGGCATATCTTTGGTAGGATCTTGGCCCTCCCTCCAGACGATAACCCTCACCGTCCCCATAGACCCGTTCACCAGGCCGTTCTCAACCCAGATATTTTCTGTTAACATAACCCTCGCCCCTAAACAGATGCAAAGATGAGGATCCAACCCATCTGCCTCGTCATCGTTTGCCCCCTCCGCGCCTCGGCCTGTATGCGTAGACTTGATCCTGAGGATAGGCTGTCTACAGTCGCGGAGGCGCTGGTGGTTATGCACACGAACCTCCTCTCGACGAAAGTAAAGACGCAGTGCATCCTTAAAGGATTCTACCTCATTATGAGTTAGTTCATTCTGTACTCGCGTACTCAAAAGTTGTCAACTCTGTCGGGATACTTGATAAACTCGCAACTCCTCGAGGGCGCGGCGGAACTGAAGTGTCTCCTCGTCATCACCATCTTGCCGCATCAACTGTGTTAACCGGGCCGTTGTATCCAAGGCTCTATATGCTTGTTGACCGGCCAAATAGTCAGCGTTTCGCGCGTTGGGAAGATTTGAATACATCACAGTAGCCCCAATAGGAGGGAGTTGATGGAAATCGCCACAGACAAAAATGTTCCTTCTCAGTGCACCCCTGTCCCGTCTTTGACGCGGCACGGGCCTCGTAATTTTAGTGTCACACGCCACCCAGCCACCCATTTCTTGGTCACATCTGGACAAAGAAGCTAATTCATTGTCGCTAGTTATTTCTAAAATCGACAGCATCCAGCAGAAACTACTGATACAACGGGTGTTTCTTGACTTCTGACCACCATGTCTCTACGGAGTCAGCCTTAATAGGAAGAATTGTTCGCGCGTCCCGATCATAATGGCTTATTCCGCCGAATTGACATCTGACTACACCACCATCAGCCAAATTAAAAACAGTGTCCCAAGACAGCACTGACTGCACCTCCAGACGCCAGCAACTGAACACATTTGATTAGCCCCCCAATAACATCATCTGTCACACTGCTGGCCAGTCAGCCACACCACAGCTTACCCCTAACCTTGTCCTAATTAAAAGCCGATGCGTACCTACATCAATCGACTCGGCACTTGTGCTGCCGACGACAAACCACCACCCACCACCATACATCCGAAAGTCAATAACGGAGTCAATAACGGCCTAAACTCTCGGAAACGAGAGTTAACAATACTTTCCGTACGATGGACTACCATCCGTGCACGATATGCGGCAGTCCAGCGGCATTCTGTCTAAGATGTAAGTCGGCAGCCTATTGTTCCCTCGAATGCCAGCAAACCGACTGGGCAACGCACCGCCTGCTGTGCAAAAAGTTTGGCGACAAAGCCGATGCCAATTTCGAAGATCGTCCGTCGAAGAGCCATCGCCTGGTCATCTATTTTCTTATGGAGTCGAAGTTTCCAACAGGACCGAAGCAATACACATCGCCAAAAAGGCCAAAGCTGTGTTGGGTCGACACAAAACCGATCCAGAGTGACCGCCGCCAGCATTTCAATCCCGACGTCAACAAACTGCTTCGCATCCCTGGCCACGAACGTAGTATTGCGCGCGGTTTAAACCCCGTTCGTGGAAACGTACTTCGCGAGAGAGAGACCAACAAAGACGCCATTGACATATGGTGTCTAGATCCAGGGGCCGACATTCCGGGCCTCATTGGCAATAAATCTCCCCATAGTGCCCGTCTCTCCTCGAGGACACCTGGGGTGAAACAATTTGGATGGGCCCCATCGTCGTGACTATGCTAGAGGGAAACGAGTTTGATCCTCCTCTGGTTAAGGACGTCGATCTTGTGGCTTACAGAGACGCCCTCGATTTTCTGGGTTGCTACCGAGATGGTCACGCAAGCATGATTGATGGCGCTGGCAAGAAAGGGCATCTCGCCAAGCAGATTCTAAAGGACAGATCCGGCAAGATCATGGGTTGGCGTCTGAACTGCACCGCCGACCAGGCTTCGGGCGAGGCAGCTGCCGTCCCGGTTGCCGTCCCCAGGGCACATCCGCTCCTGATCCACGCCGACGATCCCCTCCAGATACCCGACCTTTTGGGCTTCGACTGGGTGGTAACGTCTTACCCGAAAGGCAGCAGAGAGCGTGGCTTGGCATCGGGTGAGCTTGAGAACCGCCTGGCCCGACTCCTGCTGACACGAATCACGGTGAAGGATGGGAAGTGGACCAAATGCTGGAATCACTGGAAAGATCCGGCTATTGGAACCATCCTTCTCGTAGAGAGATATCGCGGGGAGGTAGAAGAAAAGGCGCTTATGGCTGTGTGTCAACTCATTGAAGAGAAGGTGCTCCCACTAATGACTGACGAGCGCGCGTTGTTGCCAGGAGCGGAAGAGGAGGTGGCTGGCGTATTGAGGAGAGAAGGTCGGAAGCTGCGTAAGGAAATGGACGTTGACAGCGCCTCTATGCCTCTCACATAAACCCGAAATTCATCTTAGAAGGCTTGGAATACATGCGTCCAAGTTATTTGAATGTGATCTCAACGGTCCTAAGAACACCTAGCTTACTCGGACGCAGAAATGCCGCCACCCAGTTTGTCCCTCCTATGAATAGGACATCGGATGCTGGCAGTTCTGCTGCAGGCGACACCAAATCTATCGCATTGCGAGAATATACAAGGAGTTCTATAGAAGCAACCGTCCCTCAAAATACCAGGACTCATCCGCTTCAAATTTCCATGGTAAATTATGACCATAAGAGTAATCATAATCGTCTTCCAGAGACCGTGTGGTGAAAGGATTGGCATATGTACCACCACCTGTAACGAATTGCTCAATGCGATATAATAGGCAGTCATTAGAATACTGCGACCGTGATCCATCGAATGCCGACTTTGTCCTGTTGCTGTCACTACGAGCAACCCATCCCTCATTCCAAGAATTAGAGAAGGTGCCATTGAATTTAACATGATCCACCGACATTTCTCTATTTAGGAATTCGATGAATAGAACCCAAGAGCCTCGTCCATGTTCATCTTTAACAGCGTTTTTTTTAAATTCCATATTTGATAGCTCAAGGGAATGGAGGGATTCGCAATGTCTTTTTAGAATGGACCGCAGGTGCGCCTCGGGTGTTGCCAAGGCTTGCAGTGATAGGCTTCGGAGGTGCTTAAAGTACACGTCATCGCCGATAACCTGAGGGAGATGAATAACAGCCAGAGGTTCATCAAATGAGAAACTGTCAAAGGAAAGTCTGACCGACGTCATTGAAGTCGCGTTCCCGATCATTCTAGCAAGGTGAGCAACTTCATCGTCGGAATGCTGGGCGAATGCAAACTCGAGCGAGAGGTGTTGTAAGGATATAAGACTCTCATAACAGTCGATAAACGAGGCGGCCATGTCATTCCAACGTTTCAGGTCAATGTTTGAGGCGCGAACACGCTCCAACTGCTTAGCATGGCCTGAGAGACATGTTGATTGCAGGAGAGTCCAGAAATGACCTTCCGATTCGCGATACCCGTGATAGCTCTCAGGCTCTGCCAAAATTTTCTGTGCCACGGCGCTGAAGGATTTCAGTGGAGGTGCAGGCTCATCGTACTTGGTCATCTCCCGAAGTTTCGGTACAACGTATTCCACACCCAATAGCTTGGGTAATTTCTTCAGGGCATCTAGAAGCATATTCTTTTCATAGCCCCGCCTTAACATATGTTGTTGCTCAAAGAGATACTGTTGGTAGTTTTGATAGTACTCTTCCAGTTGTTCCAAGGTAAATTGCTCCAGAAATTCAATCTTGGTCCTGCCCAGCATGCCGAAGTCCCGGCATGCACTGTGCTCCATCCAGTGTTCGAAGCCGTATCTAGCTGTATCAACACCAAGCGTTCTACCGTCGTAGCTGATGAACCTCACATGATTTCCCAGCTTTTTGGATTCTGCAATGTCCTGAAGGTTTTCGAAGCTCTGGAGATTCACCCTCAAGAAGACCGTCCTCAAAAGCGCCGGTAAGGGGGCCTCATCCCATACACGGGAGACCAGCCGTAGGTTTTTTAAATCAGGTCGCGGAAGCGAAGCGCATATCCTTTGCCGTATCTCCGGAGGCAGTGTTCCCGACAGGCTTCTCTCGATGTTTTGCGCCGCCATCTTAGGTTGGCGACTGGCAATTCGGACTCGGAGCACCTTCTGGAAGGAAAAGCATCACGGTGATGCAGGAAGGGGCTGCTGGACGACGCGCCGACCGCTGGATCTCCACCCACATCCAAGCAGGACCGGGGTAAGGAGGCACAAGTCGTAGAGGGCTGGAATACGGTATCGCAATATCTCGAGGCGTTTATCGTGTCCCTTTTCAATTGAAAACACTTTCATAATATTGAGTTCATTCCGGGTGCAAGCCCAGTTCAATTGTAATTTTCCCTGTCGCGTCGCGTCCCTGGGCCATATTTTCGCGTTAATTGGCTCGCTCCCCCACTGCCGTCCTGACCCAACCCCATTAAAATTATTATGGCAGCCACATCATATATGTTATGTGTATTTTCCGTCCAGTGGCATCAGGCCACTCAGGTCCCCTGCGGGGCACAGGACGTGCTAGGCTAGTGCTAAATTGCTCCGTGCAACTACGTAAACAAAACACTATCTAACATGGCATCAGCTCAAAGGCGCTGACGGTCTACTCTGTTACCCGTCAGCGGGTTGTGCAGGCGGTTGTATCTACTAGACCTGGTCGGTCTATGGTGCGGGCTGCGGTAGCAGCCAGAAGAGGCGTGCGCGGACAAAAAGTTGTTGAGACCACCTTCCGCCCTGTCACAGCCAAGGACATGGGACAAAGGAAAGAGAGCACGAGAGTGCTGTGATAGAGAATTGTAGCGGAGCGGGCAGATCCTTTCAAAGAAGGAGCTTGCCTTCGCCAGCTTGACGAATTTGTCGAAATCTCTGCCTATTGCCTGGTTGATCGCCACGGTCGGTGAGGGTGCGAGTCTCATCCGACAGCGCGGCTGAATCTTCCGGCCATAGAAGAGATGCGTTGGCGCCTTGCTCCGGCCGCAAGAGCATGTAATACAGGCATCGTTGTGGCGAAATCTTTCGTGGTAGTCAGCAAAATCACCATGATGGGTACCTCGCGGCTAGGAGATGGTGAAGGATTGTACGTGGGAGGGCTAGCTCCGGTGGACAGTTAGAAGGGAACTTGAGGTTCAGGTGGTTTTACTTATCGGGTGCAGAAGCATCCCACCAGGCTTGGACTGCAATTTTGGACCGCTGTCTAGCGGTCTTTCGCAAGAAGGCCGGTGTTGGGACTGCGTCTGCGGGTTCGGGTTGGGCGCATCCCGTCTTCGCCAGGATGTCGGCTTGTTCATTTCCTGGAATCTTGGTGTGTCCGGGTATCCAGCGGACTTCGGTCTTTCGGTGTGTCTTCGCTAGGGCCTGAAATATCAAGAAGACCCTCTGCGACGAGTCGGAGGGTTTGCCTCGTAGGCATGCGGCAGCCGCGATGTTGTCGAGGCATACCACTATTCGTTGCGTGGCAGACTGAGGAAGCTTAAGAGCGGCTTCGAGGCCGTCCAGCGCTCCTTGAGCCTCAGCGTCGAACACCTCCGCAGGGCCGAGGCGTCCTGCGCCTTGGCAAAGAGAGCGTCCGCTTTGGTGGACAGCATATCCGTATCCGGCAGCATCGCTGGAGGACAGTGAGCCATCAGAATACACTATAAGACTAGACGGCGGGATGGTTTGGAGTCATCGGTCGAAGTCTTTGACGGATTCTTTTTTGGATGCAACTTGGAGAGGCTGCAGTGGTTCATGACTGTAAGCGCGGGGCATAAGCGCGGGGCGCTGACAATTCCCGAGCAGTTTGTTTGTCCTCCTCAGTCGAGTTGGGAAGGTCTTTGACGGGAGCTGGTACTTCAACTTGAGATACACTTGATGATGGCCCGTGGCGCTCCCTCGGTGGTGCATTTGGCCAGAGGGTGTGCGTGGTCCAGTGATTTGATGCGAGCTGAGAAGCGGAGTCGTCTTGCCTCCCAGGAGTTGGTGAACCGGAGGTATGCCGCTTTCTCGATGTACAGCGCCACTGTAAGACAGCGATCGGCGTGGTTTTCCAGGTTGGGAGGGCTGCTGGATCCTGGATGGCCCTTCTTTTGTGGCGAGATTGTGCCTGGGTACCAGGCTTCCATGCCGAAGAGCAGAATCGGGTCGACACAGGCTTGCATCAGAGAAGAGAACGAAGCTACAGATGATGAGCTCGACCGGAGTGCGTTCGACTAGCAGTTGCCTCCGTCTATCTGGACTTGAGGAAGAAAGGAGAAAGAAGGCTCGAGGTTCACCGCGAGCTTGCGTTTCTCGGGTGTTGGGCGGCAGCATAGGTGGATTTCATCTAAATGACCTACCTGACAACGAACCGATCCAGTGCCAAAGCTCTGGGTTCGGCAGAGCCTGGGTCCACAATGTTGTTGCCTTGATGCGGCACAGTACCCCGCCTGGGGTGCCTATCTTCCGGCCAAAAGAGCTCGATTGAAGTTAACATTTCGTGGAGACAGGGCGGATCTTGGTGCACGCTCAATCTAATACATGTGGGAACAAAACCAATTCTGATAAGCACTACAGAAGAACACTGAGGGTACTTGCTTCGGTAGCTCTTATTTGAGAAGCGAGATCACAGTTTGCTTCCATCCCGGTCCCCAGAGACGGATATGAGAGATGACACTGGGGCCTGTTTTCCGACCGGAACATGCAGACATAGATCCATGCAGCCATACAAGCGGCAGATCTAAGGCCCACGCAAACGACCGAACGAGTACTACAATCGTGGAGGGCCTGGGGCCGGCTTGCGTGCTCGTACTCGCTGAGAGGATGATGCTGGCGCGATAAAGAAATCCGCCTGCGACCACGACTGAAAATGGTTCACGCTTGATACCCTTGTCACGACCAGACGAGGCTGCAGGAGGCAATGTCGAGGCGGCGGGCGTGGGTTGCATGCACCATATTTGAGTATGACTACGATGAGATGTCAACGGAAACGCACGTCTTTGCGGAGTGTTACGGTATTGTCCAATTAATGACACTTTCGTATAATTAGCTTCATCAATCTTTGATCGACCTGAACCTGCACACCAAAAGCTTTGGCAGATGTTGTAGCCTTGGCCCAATACTCGTACGAAAGGCTTGTTCCCGACGACCTAAAGGAGCTCGTTGTTCTCTTTGCTGCATGCGAGGTGGAAAGATTGTGGGAGGATGAGCAATTTTAGGATCGGCTTGGGGAGGGCTGTAGTTGGGGCAATGCTGAAGCGATTGGAATAGTCGCGAACCCTCTGTGAGTTGGTCTTGTACGTAGCAGCTGAATTCGTACGAACATGATGTCAAATCAGAGTCATAATTTTTATGAACTTGGTCAACACAACCAACCAAATATTCCCAAAATAGTCATGGCTGGTTGTTACGGCTGCATTATTAGCCTCACTATCTATGACGCACAGAAAATCTCGCGCTTATTCATGGGCCACATACCGTAGACGACGACGGAACAACTCAGCAGACCTGGACGATGTCAACCAGTGCAACTGAGGCTGCTCGGGTTGTACTGGAGATGGGGAAAAACAATGGATGGATGAAGAGTGCTGGAAGAAGGGAACGGGTTTGCTTCATGCACTCGGACAGTACAGTCACTACAGCTCGGCAGATACTCATCAAGAGACTAGCAATAAATCATCATTGCATATAGAATTACACCTCCGTGCCAAGGCCGAATTGCCCAGTATGTACCAAGCGTGGTTTGTATAAATCAGATCCTTTTTCGTAACTCCCTTCCTTCGGCCCGAAACTACTGGCACCTAATGTTGCCTATGTGCTGTCGATCCAGACTTCCCGCTAGGCTAACTGGCCCCCCTCCCAACCACATGGCGTAAGCCCTCGTGAAACCATCTACCGGTCGTTGGAAGATGTCCATAACTCGAGGCATCACACCACCAGCAGTGCTGATCTGCTCGCTCATGCATTCTCGAGATAATAACTTCCCGTTCCTCACGGCATTCCTGCGCCTGGATGCAACCCTCGGCTTCATCACCATCTCCCAGTGATCCGTTCGCTACTGTCATCAACGCCGCGGCCACATCCGTCATCACCGGGACACCTTCACACCTGTCCCATCAGAAGAGACCCCGGTCATTTTTTGACACTGTGTCCCAGCCAACAAATTACCAACCGCTTGTATCATGCTATGTTATCGGTTTGGAAGGGGGGCTCACACCTGACTACAAACAGATGAATGTCTGAATGTTCTGGTTGGACTTGTTCGCTACGCTGGTGGTATAGTCGGGAAGTCCGGCGTTCGAGGTGGCTCAACTTCGTTGACTGCTCCGATCCGACTCGTGCCCATCATCCGATAGCTCGAAATCTGACCCTTTGTTTAAATCTTCAGCAGCTTTTTCAGCTGCTTGAAACCTGGCCTCATCTTCTGGGTTTAATTGTTCGATGGGACTCGGCGTGCGCCAAATGCGCTTGACACGTTTAGCCGGGCGTTGTGATTCGACATCCGTCTCGCTCTGAGCCTCCATCTCCTGGGCTTCTCTATACGCATCGAAAATGCTGCGGAAGGGTATGGATATCCCAGAATTTTGTTCCTCCAAATCGATGTCAAAATCGCCGAAAGGGATCAACACGCATTCATCCGGATTTGCAGGCGAGCCGTCTGCCGCTCGAAAGGCCTGCTAGAAGTCAACACCACTTCAAACAGAGTGATATTTGTGCACCTGTACCTTGTATAGAATCTTTTCAACTCGTACTTCTTTCTCGTAAGCTGGATCGTCGGAAGGTGTGACTCTGGCGCACCATCGTGAAACTGTGGATGGTTTTCCAAGTGGATTGAGATCAATACCATACACCGTCTTAATTTTGCCATCAGACTTGAGGATATAGTCGTAGGCAAGAATCTCCAGCTCTTTCTCGGTTTGAGAGAGCGCCACTTCTACAATGACGCGAGGCTGTTTCTCTGATTTGTGTCGAAACTGTATGTCGGGTTGACGACTCTCCTTCTTCCCATCCAGGTAGACTCGGGATGAGCGACCTAGTTTAATGTCTGAACATCTACCACCGCGTCGATCTTGTTTTATGGTATACTCTCGCTCCAAGTCGCTAATTACAAGCTCGTGGATCGGTGAAGGCATGCGGACACAAATAGCTGTAGAATAACAATCGAAGCGACGAAAGATATCCCCAATTTTCTCAAGGTGCTGGTGCGGATCAAATTCTTTGCTTATTTGTATTCGAACAATCTCCTCCGCTTCGTCTGCTTTTCGATCGGCCCGGTACCGGCGGAGTTGTTGGACCGAGTTAATCGCCAGTGACCGCTCGACTGTTCTGGGAGGTGTTGGCGGCAGAGAATGTTTCGGAGGCGTTCTGCTCAAGGTACCATCAGCGCCGCGGTGCCCGATATTCATGGTGTCGGCATCTGGACGCTTGGTGTTCATGATAGTTGAGTGTTTGAAGTGACAATATTGCCCCTGGCTGAGGTTGTGTGGATCTTTGATCACTGATGGATGTGCCCCACCTTCAATACGTTGCTCAGCAACGCCCAGTAGGACGCGTTTAATGTTTCAATCCGTTCTATTTAGCATCTATTATAACAATCTTGCGATTTCTCGACATTAATGAACCTGCGGACTCAATTCTTAGAGCTAGTCATGGGCTTGGTGGAAGGGAAATGACTGTTAAATAGTTCAACATAGGTGCAACATCGCCTCTTCAGCAGGAGGACCGCAGCCAACAACGGCTTTTCCTGACAGCTCCGGCAATAGACTTTCTTGTCAGAAAATTTCGTTTTAGAACGCGCTTTCTTTTCTGTGAATACCAAGTTGTTTGGAAGACACCCACCAGGGCCCTTCGACGGAAGTGAATGCCGATTTTTGGTCAGCCTGGGATCAAGGACTAGGAGGGGAGAGAGGCTAGTCGTGTAGGGGGCGCTTTATTTCCGTCCTAAAGCTATTCAGTGTGCCTGATTCGGTGTGATTGCTCTGTACTCTCACTGTCAGGCTCAGGCTCAAGTTCAGGCTCCAGTCACGCTTATCGGCCTCAGACGGATACCCGCTGTGTCCACTGCACCAGACATTACTTCTGAGGCTGGGTTTGCGCCAAAGATTGCTGCAGCGATAATAACACTGGCTGCGTTGTTTCCTGTTTTAGCCCTGCATCAGGTCCAGGGTTTAAGCAGCGTACAAGCTGCGGTTTCTATCTATCAGCAGCCCAAATATACTTCCATGCCAATTATATGCTTTGGTCCGCGTAACACCATGTTGTCGACAATCAGGATGTCCCACCTCCACCGCACTGCCAGGTTTAGTTTTGGACATCAAGCTAGCCAGCAACGGCAGGTCGCGGAAAGACAGCCTCGACCCAACGCAATGACGCATCAACCTCGGCCATATCTCAGCTTACAACTAGGTCCCCGTGTTGCACTTGTTGAATGGCCATTCCCTACATTCTTGTCAGAGGGGCTTGGTTCTGTATTATGTCCGCATGTGAACAGTGCAACACACATAAACAATTTATTCAGTCTCCTCCACATTTCACGACCACCTTGTCAGGAAAGCTGCAAAAGGTACAACAGCTACCGGTATATCGCTCGCTCCCCGTCCTGTTACAGTCCCGGCAGGGCGACCCTATAGTGACTAATAAGCCGCCGTAGTAATTGCTAAAATCGCGATTATTGATCTACTTGCCCTGTGGTGTAACAGTACGGCAGGCCGAAACAAACAGTGGTCTTCAGCGGGCCTACCCTGGGGCAAAGATCGTCCCCGGATATTCGGCCGTCGACCGCGCACTGGGAAGAGAATTTGACAGGTTCGTAAAGAGGCCGAGAATTGCGGATTCTTCGAAAGGATCTGCCCTCGATACCAGACGATGTAGCTCACTCAATTTGACTTCACTTCATCCTTTGTTCTGCCTTTTTCCTCCCTTTTCGTTTCTTTTCTTTTTGTGTGCTTCTCTGTTCCCGGGCGGGGGAGCTCGAAAAGTGCTGATGCAACCTCTGAGCTGCCAGCCCATCTCTCTGGCTGCGCAGCGCAGCCTGTACAAAGGGGGTTTTCTTCCAGTACCCCGTTACCAAGACTGGCTCTACAGCGGCCTCTGCTGCGCATAACCCGCTGACGGGTGAAGGGCTTAACTGGGAGCGACTCTGAGCTGATCCCCGCAAATTGATAATGCGGTCCTGACGGCCGCACTTGTACGGCCCACTTGACGGTGAAGGGCAGTGAAGGGCACATTGGATGGCGCCTTTGAACCGAATGCATCCTTGATAGTTGTGTGGAGGCCCGAAGGAGACAGGATCACGCAAACGCGAGTATGTAATAGCTCCACAGAAGAGTGGGGCAGCCCCCTCTGTACCACTATGAGCTCGCCTCGTATGCCGCTCACCCTACTATGAACTATGCAGCTCCCGCCTCCGGCGCCTAAACCGGGTGTAAATTCATCTATGCGCCTCAAAATCTAGTACTCCAGATATCGTCAACTACTTGCCATCGCAATATCTAACCAGTTTTAACGCATTGCTGCAAAGCGGCTCGTTTGGAAATAATGCGAGTCCCCAGGACAGCATCATCCTTTTGAGTAGGGTTTCCTGTCGGCGTCCTGCTAATGCCCCATCCACCGTATCTGGAGACATCCTGTCGGACGTGTGTATTCAACCATGCGTTGGTGCGCGAACGTGCCTGGCCATAGGACGATTAAGCAGCATGGGGCAACGGGCGTGACACAGGGTGTCCGGTACCAGTCAGACCTGCGTATGTCGATATCCACCGAAATTCCGGCCCTTATATCGATATCCAGATAAGTGGGGAAAATTATCTTGATATCGATATATCCAGATAGATATCCGTATAGCCACATAGCCACTTTAGCAAAGTAGATATCCAGATAAGCTACATCTAGTCCTTGCAGTCTAGAAGAAAGGACATTAAATTACCCCCATCTAGAAATACCTCTGCCTGTTTCAATGCTAAATTCAACAGCAACGCTCGAAATATCCCCCCTACTGCCGTGAGACCTAGATACAATAATACCCTCGCGTATTCAGTTGCCCACACAGTCAGGTTCCACTCAACCTCCGCCAGGTTCTACGTTCTCTAGCCCGGTAGGGGCAGCATTATCACTACCATTCCTTTGATGATATGTCAGTCTCAAAGCGCTGATATCAGGCATGCTGCTTCAACGGCAGGCTTGCTCGACATGTACGGACTTGAGTCACTGTGTAAGCTTTTTGCAAGACACGGGTTCGAGACCAAATGTACATTATTACCTCCTTCCTCTCCTCTACATGTTCGCAGGATTGACCTCCAATAGCTCCGGCTTACACGAAGTTGGTTGGAAAGTGAGTCGACAGCTGACTTTAGGGATGGTGACGCGCTTGACAATACACTCAAGGGGCCAATGATCTGTATTAATAGTAAATACCAACATACCAGAGCACACCTCGGCATCAGCGGGGTAAATTTATAACGAACAAGTTCTAGTCGGCGAGTCAGAGTGAGGTTGCACAACTCTCAGTCATTGTTTCATGTGGACAACTGTACCAAGAGACGACCACTGGTGTTGTTGGGCAGCCTCTAACTGTGACTTTCTGCCGGCACTCAGAAAAAAGGCAATTCGGTACTGGTGGTGTGTTTGAACCATTCAGAAGACATTTTAAGAACTTGAAATTCCGTTGTGTGAAAACAACTTAGCTTCGCGAATTCCCGGGTGCTTGGCTGTCCGCGGCGAGGTGCAGTCAACCTTCCGGTCAAAAGGTGAAGCAGGTCTTTGCCCCAACGATATTTTAGTTACTAGAACCTTATTTCAAGTCCGTTCTGTTCTGTCGTACTACAGCGCTCAATTGCATCAGAGGGGCGCCGAGCAGCAGAACGACGAAAACATATTACGCTCGAAAGACAGCGCTTGTTGAAACGAATATGTCATCAAAAAATGGGTGCATCTAAACTAAAGACATGCAGTCTTTTCTCTGGCGAATGGATCTCACCTCCCCTCATGGTCGTGGAGTCGCGACAACAAGTTTGTTCGAGACCGATGTCGTACAGGATTAGCAGTAGGGAATGAATGATGAGACCTGAACCAATCTCAGGAGCATACGTTTAGAACTGAGCTAACATAATGGTTGGCAGGGTAGCTCTCATATGTGTTCAATTTACTTAGCTCTTGGCCACCCATGACTGATTATTAGAGCCTAGATTATGATGCATGGAGCCCTTAGTAGGCCCAGCTTTTTTCTACCAGTTCCGTACGTGTAACTGCTACTGGAATATATAAAGGTGTCATCCAGCACAACCCTTCTCCTTCATGACGTTTCTGTTCCACTGCTTAAAGCACTGTCATCGACAGTCTTGTTGCACCATTTTCGTTCATACTTATACTTCTCAGCTCTCACAGTAGGAGTTGTTCATATCCGTCAGGCATTCTCACATTGTTGCTCAGTTTTGAAGGCACTGGCTGTACAACGATGGCGGAAGATATGCCACAAAATGCCATAAAGAAGATGGAATTAATAATTAGCACTAACGAAGCTCTTAGTCTCAGCGATTCATCAGCTTTACACTTGATCGATACCGCAGGAGCCATATCCGAGTTAATTAATAACATTGAAGACCTGCCCAAAGAACCACCATCGCTGTACTTCGATCTAGAAGGAGACAACTTGTCCCGCCACGGTACCATCGCTATCCTGCAGCTCTATGTTATGCCTATAAATGCAACCTACCTAATCGACGTACACACTCTGGGTGACAAATGTTTCTCAACCTCGGGGGAAAATGGCCGTACGCTCAAGGACATCCTGGAGTTTTCGTCCATTCCGAAGGTCTTTTTCGACGTCCGTAACGATTCGGATGCTCTGCATGGGCATTTCAAGATAAAGTTAGCCGGCATACAAGACCTACAACTCATGGAGCTTGCTACGAGAAGCTTTTCCAGGAGATGTGTTAATGGCCTCTCCAAATGCATTGAGCGGGACGGGAGCTTCACTATTGACGAAAAGCTTGTTTGGATGGAGACCAAGAAAAAGGGCTTGCTCCTTTTTGCTCCCGAGGAGGGCGGAAGTTACGATATTTTCAAACAGCGCCCATTACCCAAAGACATTGTCCTGTACTGCGCACAGGACGTACAGATTCTACCCCGTTTGTGGTCATATTACAACAGAAAGCTGAGCAAAAAATGGCGAACAAAGATGCTGGATGCTTCCAAAGACAGGGTTGCGCTGTCTCAGTCCCCATCCTACAATGGCAAAGGACCACATATGGCGCTATCTCCAGCTGGTTGGTACGTGCAGTGCCGGCGAGGAAGGGTCTAAGATGGATGTTGTTTGGTAGCAGCGCTGTTGATCTCAGACAGCGACAAGAAAATTCAACAAGTACCTCTTTGCATAAGTACATCTCCACATTCAGATTTGATCGTCTCCTTCCTATGCCTGCGTCCCCCTAAGTACTTCGGTGGAAGCTTTACAGTGGACCACTTCAATCAAGTTTGACGTGCCAAGTTTAGTGTCGCATAGAATATAGGCTACTATTAGTGCTACTAGAAGGAATTCAGTAGACCTATAATTTTGCTCTTTTTGACGCAACAAGAACAGTAGGAACAGCACAACATTAATCCGTTTCAGGAACTTGTCATCTTCCTGGGAGATACCTCGATATTTGATGTGGAAGATAGACTCGAATTCTGTCTGCTGTCTATGCCACGATTAAGTTGCAGCTTTTCAAGAGAAATTCTTGAAATGCAGGGTAAACATGTGGCCCACAAGATGCCCAAATCCGAATCCAATAGTCAAGACTTCGGCACTGCTTTGCTGGCACGGCTGACTGGCAACGAACCATTCCCATCACACAGCAAACGCTGAAGTTGGTCTCGTAGAGTCCTTTCTTGCGACCCAACGACGTGGACATTCGATAGAGCTTGAAATGCTCTACGAAAAATCAGCCCCAAGAGACTCGTGAGTATCTCGCGGCACTGGGCTTGTTTCTTTGTGTTAGGTCCAGCCCATTTCTCGATATGTCCGGCTTTGTAAACACCAGGATGGCAGCCTCTGTATAATGGGGCCTGTCGACCGCGGATTTGAATGTGTTTTCGATCTGGCGATGGCGGGAACGTAGAATTCATCTGCCTGACAAACGAGTTTCTGGCATTGGCTGTACCGCACTGGCAGGTAATGATGCCCTTGGGGTCTAGCTCGTGTACCATCTTCTGAAACACGGCGAAGGAACGCTCGTCTCTTTCGATAATTTCTTGAGTTGCTGTCGTTTCTCGCTGACGCGCACTCAAGAAAACCCTGACATCGAGGACGACAGTGTTGGTGAGGTTGCGTTGGCCGCCCGAAGATTGTTTGAGCCATCGATCTATTTCTCTCAAGGTGTGGGAAGCAGCAATTGCTTCTTCCAAGGTCGTTGGTTTAAAATACTCCAAAGCCTCAAGAAGAACAACAAGTAGATCGCCCCAGCCCCCAGCTAATGCCTCAGCAAGATCCGCTGAGGCCTTGTTGACCCCGAGTAGTGCTGCCTACAGCCTCAGCGTCTCCAAGTAGCGACGAATTGGTTGAAGCGGCTGTGTTGACCGTTGTGGTTGCGCAGTTGCGCGTGGTCTCAACGGCGAAGCAATGTTCAACGCGCCCGAATTTCTGCGAGATGGGAACGATAGTTGACTTGCTTGCATCTCTGCGTAGGCTCCTGCCAGTTTCTGCAGCGGTTGACGCTGGTCGGACGGATACGTGCACGAAGTGGCATGCGCAAGCGGCTTTGAATTCATCAGAAGTAGAGTACATGTTCGTTGGTCATTGTGAAAGAACTCATCCAGGGAATGAATTGTCGCGTCATTTATCTTAAGTTCCATGCCGCATGCAGACGCATACGCATGCAGCGAGTGAATCTGCACTGCACGCAAACGGCAACGAAATGTGTAGGCAGGAGATAAATAAGTGCCCGCAACTGAGCAATGATAAAATATAGAAGCCTCGCCACCCCGATTGTCGGTTCTATCACCCATGTTTTGAAAACACCAATCACCAAAAACCGAAAAAAAAAGAAAAGGCAAAAAAAGGCAAAAAAATAAAATAAAATAAAATAAAAATACAAAAAAGCCTAGTTATCAGGAATCAATAACAGTCCTTACAGAACTAAAATGACAGTCGAGAAAAGGACGAAAGTACGAGGTATACAGGAAATGGATAATCCGGAACGCCTTCGATACTTCCGTGTGATCGACCAACTCCGCGGTTTCGGGATCAATGAAGATTTGCCGCTTCCACAGGCAAGTTGTCTTCTCGCGTTGTGGTCAGGCTTTTCTCTAACAAATGTCCTAGATTGTTGTCGTTGGGGATCAGTCCAGTGGAAAGTCTTCCCTACTTGAAGGTCTCACCGGTCTGTCATTCCCCATTGCCTCGGACCTCTGTGCGCGGTTCGCTACGCAGATTGTACTGCATCGAACAGCTGGGGAGAAAACTTCGGTCAAAGCCTCTATCGTGCCTGGTCCATCCAGTCTGGACGATGAAGAACAGAAAAGACTGTTGCTGGAGTTCGAAATGCAGATGGATGCTGAGGAGCTTAATGGATCTAAATTTGCCTGGATTCTAGACGAGGTATTTGTTGCTTCAAATTCTTGAAGTCAAGTTAATAATATCGGGAAGGCCGCTGAATATATGGGGTTGCCAAATTCGGATGACCAAGACATTGAGAACCTGGCGAAGCGCTTTTCGGACGACATTCTGCGGATCGAAATCTCAGGGCCTGATCAACATCACTTGAGCGTAGTGGATGTTCCAGGACTTTTTCACAGTATGTTCGATCCTCTACGTATAGCGTTCTAAAATACTACGTCGCCCCTTGCATTTTAGAGCGGTGGTGCAAGGGGTAGAATCATCCGAAGGCTGAGAGTCCGCGGGCCAAGCAATTCCCATAGCCATTTCATTATCTGCATAACTACTGGGGCTCTTTTTTGAGGAGACACTCCTTATACTTGTCACGAGCAGAATCACACAGAATTATGCAGACCCGTGGTCTATCTTATAGGGATTCCGCTTAAGAACCTGTCGTCTCCTTAGCTCTTGGTCCCTCATCTTCATCTTCATACCATCCGGGGGAGACTCATAAAACAGATGACTACGATCAAATGGCGCATCAAGCATCAGGCCCTCGAGCGTCTTCACACGAGAGACAGCTACGTAGCTGAGGCCAGTCTGAAAGTCCCGACAGGAGAGATCCGTAACGATCACATCTTCAGTGATGCTTTGTGACTTGTGAACCGTAATAGCGTAGCACACGATCAGGGGAAACTGGGTGCGAGTGCAGAGAGTGCTTCCGATGAGGAAGTCCCTCTCTACTGGGAGAATCGGGACAATCTTTCTGCCATCAGCAGTGGTTAGGAACACAGGTCCGTTATACTTGTCAAACTCCATCATGATAACACAGGGAGGGTCTTGGGCGGGGTCAGTCCCCGGTGCCCAGCCTATATCGTAAACGGTACCGCGAGCGCCGCTGCAGAGGCCAACTGGCTGCCAGAGGTTAGACGTCAGCATCAGACGGGCGCCAACGCATATAGGGATCTGCTCCGCAAGGTTGCCCGCCTTGTCGTCAGGAGCCGCAGCGGCACCATGGCCGACATTCTTAGCCTTGATCTGGATGACTGGCCTGCTGAGGAGATCGAGGTGATAGTGGTTATATTCATTCACCCTATCTTTAGTGGCGTATACTCGCAAGGCGTTGGCGAACCTGGTGACCTCTTCATCATCTAGCTTTGCCTGTACTCGACCGGAAAGGAGCTTCCAGGACTCGACCGATAGTTGGAGCAACCGTAATATCCCGAGGGCTGTGCGAAACGCCTTCTGTTCGTCGCCCCGTTGCCGCTGCACAACCTTCAAGAAGACCGATTTATCGAAGTGTCTATACGCATTCCTGCCTTTGATCTCCACTCCTTGTACCTCCTTGTCGTAGTAAAGCGGCTTCTGCAACACGGGGGGAAGTTGAAAGAAGTCGCCAACCAAAAGGATGTTGAGACCACCAAAGAACTCCTCGTTTCTATTCGGGAACGCCTCGCGCAGACGATCATCGATCCAGGATAGCTGTCGCAGTCCCAGCATGCTCTTCTCATCGATGATCAGATACTTGATGTCCCTCAGCTTCTTCTGAAGCTGAGCCTTATCAACGGCTGAGAGGGGCTTGAAGTCCTTATTGATCGGGAGGTGCAACAGGGAATGCAAAGTAGTGCCCGATATCTGATTTCCCGCGACGCCAGTGGGCGCGGCACGCCAAACAGGTGTCCCTCTCCCCGCGGCAGCAGCTTGGAGGTGGGCGGAGAGCAAATTAATGAGGTATGACTTACCGGTACCACCTCCACCATCTACATGGAGCAACAGCTGAGAAGGTTCCCGGGTCAGAAAGTGGTCCATCACCGTATCGTACACTAGGCGCTGCTCTCGAATTAGGGAATCGCGAGCTTCCAATGGTTGATGATCCACATCAAGATCAGGGCGGTTTCCCGCTTTGCGCTGCTTCCAATAGTCACCGTTGAGAATGCCATTGTCGGTGTACCGTCCAACGTGGGGGGTCCAATCATAATTGATGTCAATGTCTCGGCGGCCGAGGATGTCGATATCCTCTTCCTCCAGCGGGCGGTCGGGAAGCATGCGGGCGAGTTCGTGCCAATCCTCGTCCGCAACGGGCTCTTCGTGGATCTCAGGTTCGAATTCATCGTCCTCCGCCCTCAGTTCATTTCTATCTGGCTCCCCATAATGGTCATCCGAATGGGTGTCATGGTGCTCTCTGCAACACTTGTACGCAGCCGCGAAGGAATCGAACCGCAGCCCGCCCACAACGAGCAACTCGTGTGGAGAGCGATGTGGATGAGACATCATCAATTTGACACGGCAGAAGTCATTAAACTGGGGAGATGACTCCATGGACCTGTATCGAGGGAAGTAAGACAGGACCCTCTTCTTCGCCTGACCGGCGAGTCTTCTCCACGTCTTGAGATTGTACGATTGCAGGTACTCGAGGTAGGTTATATCTTCATGTTGGTCATTCCTC
>AZNH01000065.1:0-25598 GCA_000814955.1 Metarhizium guizhouense ARSEF 977 | reverse complement strand
GGTGTTGAATGCGACAAAACGGAAGGTTGGGTGCCGCGCAAAACGTCCGTCGTGCCACCGCATTGCGTGCTCGATGTAATCCTTGTACTCAATCGACCGCAAGCGAGGCTCCACAAAGTCGGCTCTGCCGTCCGGGAAGAGGCAGGGGAATGCCAATGAGAGAAGGGCATGAGAGCGATTGAACTCATTGATCGGTGTGTGCCGTATATTCGGTAGC
This sequence comes from Metarhizium guizhouense ARSEF 977, assembly GCA_000814955.1. Taxonomy (NCBI): domain Eukaryota; kingdom Fungi; phylum Ascomycota; class Sordariomycetes; order Hypocreales; family Clavicipitaceae; genus Metarhizium; species Metarhizium guizhouense. The sequence goes on along the minus strand of AZNH01000065.1, from coordinate 25,381 downwards.
TGCAGCTCGTGCTGCGCCCGCCCTTGAGAACCTGTTGCAAGCGGCTGCATTGCATTCGCTTCTGGCTCGCCCGCGAGAATAGACCGTAGAGCATCGAGCTCCGTGTCCTTGGCCAACAGGTCAGGCACCGCAGCCGCGTCCTCTGGCTCAGGCTCTGCCTCCTGATCTTCCTCCGGTCCCACGTCGGCAGCCTCCACCTGACTTTGGGGGATGGCGTCCACCACATTGCCGTCCTCTGGCAGTTGGCTCAGTCGCTCGTCGTCGATGACGATACATCGATAGCCAGGATGGTGATGGCGGAGGTAGTCAAGCCATATCATAACCGCCTGCCGGCGCACACGGAACTGGCGGGTAAATTGCCGGCTGAGATTGGCGTGTGACGACGTGTTGGCAGGACGCAGCAATACCGTGTTCAACTCCTGTGGCAAAAGCGGGAGCTGGTTGTACACCAAGCCAACTTCGCGAAGAAAGTGAACGACATGCCCCCGATACTTGTACTGCTGCCCTCGCACCAGCATGATGTTCACATGGACGTGGACGCGAGCAATCAATGCCTCTTCTGTAGGCGTGAGCTCAGGCAATCGGGTCTCCACGGGGCCGAAGTCAAGATGATTTTCGGCAGAGAAGAAGTAAGGCTCGTCAGGGCCACGCTTCTCATCCTTTCGATAGCAACGCGAGCAAATGCCCTCATAATCTATTTCCATCTGAAACCAACACTCGCGACATCTGCTGCAGTATTCCATCTGATCATTGTCAAGCTTAGTCCAGAACTCGCGCAAGGTGGCCTTATCGCGGTCGGTCAAGGCGCACGCATCGAGATCGCCATTCCACACCGGATCTTGTGCATGGAAGACCGCCAATTTTTCCGGTGGAATTATCACTGGACTCCGAAGACGTCGTGGCGGTCTCGACGACCGTGTTCGTGTTCCCTTCAGAGGCCCTCTTGGCCGCCCTCCTGTGCCTGGAGCAGGACCACGGCGGCCACGCCTTGGCTGTGCGGAGGGCTGCAGCGGCCGACGGCTGGTGGCCTTATCGCGGTCGGTCAAGGCGCACGCATCGAGATCGCCATTCCACACCGGATCTTGTGCATGGAAGACCGCCAATTCTTCCGGTGGAATTATCACTGGACTCCGAAGACGTCGTGGCGGTCTCGATGATCGTGTTCGTGTTTCCCTCCGAGGCCCTCTTGGCCGCCCTCCTGTGCCTGGAGCGGGACCACGCCGGCCACGCCTTGGCTGTGCGGAGGGCTGCAGCGGCCGACGGCGAAGAGGGCTTCTATCCACAAAATCATTGTCCCTGTCACTGTCCTCGTCTTCTTCACCCGATTCAGAGTCCGGCTCGATTCCCAATTGCTCGAGATACCTGCGTGGACGAGCGGGAGAAAGCAGTACGTTGGCATAGTCCTCAGCGTCAATATCGGACTCTGAGAACTGGTCCCTGTCGTCTCATTGCTTAGATAGCAGACCCCCAACTTGCAACCCACCCGTCCGTAGTGGATCTTGGCTCGCATCTATGTCCCATGGTCAGCCCAAAGATACTACCAACCACAGCACAAGGATAGATACCTTCTCCAGCAACATCTGAACATTGAAAGCTGCCCAACTGAGATATTGTGGGCGTCAGTGATACAGTTTCCCCTGCACGGCGTCGCGAACGATGGTCGCGCTGGATAGCGGCCAGCTTGACCCTCGCCCCGGCTGTGGAAGGGTCATCTTGCGAGTCCTTCCCCCCTTTGCGGTATCTATTTGCCAAGTAAGCGTGATCCACACTGGTTGTACTCCCTTGGACAGTAGCTGGATCAGACAGTGGCACGATCGGATGGGTCGTTCGCTGCACGGCAGGTGAGGGAGCCAGTGACCGGAAAAGCCCTGAGCCTTGTTGGGTTGGCGGCAATGGCGTCCCCAGCTCTACACGTGGCTGGCTTATCGAGGTTTTAAATAACGTCCTCGCTGTATGGCATTGCCGTGCCCCCTCCGACGATGTAGGCTGGGCTCTGGATCTGTCATTTGGAGGCGATAGACAAGCATCTTCTGGTGTTCTCTTCAGAGCAAAACTCTCACTTGAGGAAGGGTCGACAGCGAGGTTCTTTAACGTCTGGATGGCGTCCCTGGATCTGGAACGCTTCACTTAGTTGGCGCTGAAGGTCTTGCGGAGTGGGGAGACGGAGCTGACATGAGAGTTGCACTGATTACGACAGTCCAAGCAGTTCTTGGTGCTAACAGCAGATTTTCGTTTGCTTACGAAGTCGCCCGCCGGTTTCTCCTCGCCACAGCGGGCACAGACAACGGAAATCAAATCACCTTGAACCCGTGAATAAGCAAACCCAGAACTCATTATGTCATGAAAGATGAGAAGAGGCCTTGCGTGAGTGAAGTTTCCTTGCGAGGCAGAATGTTTGTAAACAATTAGGGGCAGATGGCTAGGCTCCACTTTTTGGGCAGAGCCGTCCAGTTGCTCCTCGTTTTGCATTGGGACCCTACAAAATCTGGACCAATCAGATCTGGGAAAACTTTTGTGCATCCCTGTCCGCACCAAACCCTCATTATACAGGAGAGGCAACCCCACGGGGGTTGCGCAAAGAGCCTTGAGGAACGAAAGCTTGAGGTAGAAGGGAAGAAAAAAATAACGTATTAAAAGAGTGCGAGATGGCATGTTGCATGGCTTAAAGGTATTTGCAGCTAAGCATTCTGTGTCGGAAATAGTCTCTGGTGGCACCCACTTCCGACGGTGGCTTGCATTGGGAGCCGTTTATTGGCAACGGTGCCTAGGGTATCCCTGATGTACGACAGGTCATGATGCCTCTTATGAAGGAGCACGAAGCGGAGTGTCGAAAATTCGTCTGGGGTCTTTTGCAAAAGTCACGGGCCTTTGCGACAGGTATCCTACAGAACCCAATATCTTTCTTGTACACAGATCAGCTTGGGCAGTGCGAGATCGAGATGAGCAAGGAAATACAAATGATGTAGGAAATGCAGCAAGAGGATGAGGTTCTCGATGAGTTCTTGGGACGCACTGGTTGCATGGAGGTTAAGTCTTGCAAAGTATGTGGTGCAGCTGTAGGAGTGAAGTACTGCAGTAGATGCCAAGCAGTGGCATACGGCGGCAAAGAGCACTAAAAGGCGGACTGGAAGGCACATAAAAAGGTGTGTGTGCCTAGAGAAGTTCAGCAGAGAAGGCCTGGACTGAGAAGGGGAGAAGATCAGAAATTGTGGATGGCCTGTTTGACCAGACAAGCTGGGTTCATTTTGTGGCTAGAGATAATCGGTAGAGCTAAGAATTTGCTTATTTTTGTTTTCCGTATGAGAAGTCCAGATTGTTCCGTCTCCTGAATTTTCTTTCGTTTTCGACATGTATGGTTTGGTAAGTTTGCTGTTGAGGAGACGATCTACGTAGGAGTGAAAGTGAATGTCCCAGGTGAGGAAGGGTTCGCTGCCAACTGTAGATGCGCGATGCGAAAGACATTAAATGTCCTATCAAATGACCTGATGGGGTGTACGCTGCGGGGACGGGGGGATACCATTGTGTTTAGTCCGAGGATCAGGTTGATGTTCTAAAAGGCCCTTTTCGTTATGAGTGAGTTACGAGCCAGTGTGAACCTGGCAAAATATTGCTGGGACTGCGAGGCACACAGACGTCGAAGGTTGAAGAGGCATTGGAGAGGCAAGGGGCTGGCTGGACTTGGTGAGACATATTAAGGCAGGCGGAGTAGCCAATGAGAGGGCGAGAAACTCTAACCAATGGGAGGCAAGGATTTGGCGGGGAGAAAATTTTGGCGTCAGGGTGCGTCGAGAAGAAGAGCCTTTCGTTCCTCAAGGCACAGGAAGAAGGCGAACCGCGACACGGTTCGCGCATCAAAGCCTTGAGGAACGAATTCTGCAAAAAAGAGAGATTTTGGGGTGGGAAATGAGCCTTGCAAGTGCACATATATTTGCGTGGCAGGTGGCTTCGTTACCACGTGGCGTTCCATGGGCTGAATACAGGCTAATCCAGCCTGGGTCTAGACGTCCGCATGCATGATAATCCGATGTTAGAAGTGCGGGGTTGCTGAAGCGCGGTCGATTTTTCGTAGAACCAACAAATGAGGAACTGCCATTTGCTCACAATGTTCCAAGTTGGCTTATTTTTTAATGCTGCCACAGCTTATGTTAACCCGGATTATATGGAACAGTTTTTGGCGACATTGAAACCGATATTGAAACGACACGAAGCAGCAATATTAAGACGCATCTGGTCCGACTTGTGGCATCGAAGGAGATTCTACAGACGCCCATGTCTTGGCTTCACCACAAGTCTGACCCCTTTATGGGGGTGTGGGTGAGCCCAGTGCAGTAAGGGAGCCTGCGAATTTTCCGCTCGACGAGAAATTTCCGGTACCATGTCTGAGCTTGGAGGTAACGTGATGGGCTCGGGGTTTATCACCGCTACGGAAATATTACTTTGTAAATGGTGCGGGAGCACACAACAGAGCAAGAAATGCGGAGGGTGTCAAATGGCAGGGTACTGCAGTAAGGAGCATCAAAAGCGAGGCTGGAAAGAGCATAAAAGATATGCACAGGGTGACGGGTAGGATATGAGGATATCAGATTCTAAGCGAGATTCATTGTTTGGCTAACCACTAAGAGAAAAAACACCATTCTGAAGTGCGGTACTTCCCTTAGCCAACGTTGCTTTCTTGGACCTTTTTGCTGGGCTGTCTTGAGCGGTGAGGACGATTGGCAGCCTCGGTGGGCGTTGCTATGATGTTGCTAAGAGTTGGTGAAGCGAGGCTGGTTGTACTTGTTATAAATAAGGCAGTATCAGTTTTGGTAGGGGGGCGATCCTTCAATATTGCGGATTCAGGGTCAGAATAGTCGTGCTGTACAGTGGAAGAAGTGGTGGACGAGACATTTGATGCAGATTGAGAAGAAAATCGAGGTTGTTTGATAGGACTGCCTTCCTCTGGTGGATTGGACGGGACTTGGCGAGTCCGCTTGGTCCCGGCTGCGACAACTCGAACAGTTTTTGGTGATGCATCCGGGCTTGGCAGTGCGTTGGAGCTGCCATTCTGTTGCTTGAAGGTGGTTGTGAACCCTGCGGCAACTTGCGAAAATGATGCTGGTGCAGAAGCAGAGGTCTTTGTGGGAGTCAACGGCGGAGGCGCAGATGATGAAGCGGAGGCGGAATTTCTGTCAAGAAATGTCCAGGTGTCCGGAACGATGATAAAGACGTGATCGCGTTCGAGGTCGGGTGGTCGAGTCATTATCGCGTGGTCCAACAGACCAACCACCTTGCCGGTACAGGTGAATGGCGCGCCAGTTTGAAACTGTGAATCCTGCCTGTCGATCATTTTTCTGCACAAAGTGGACCAAGGATTGGCGTGGATGGGGAATATGATAAAGACCTGAAAAGGGTGGAAGCCTCTGAAGGGCGGTTTCGCAGGATCACCTGGTGTGATGAAGGAGGAGAGCTGAATGAAGCCGCAACATCGCATTTGTATGTCCCCGAGGGTCGAGACGATCTCATCTCGCAGTAGGGTCTGGCCAGAGCCAATAACGGGACCAGTGAGACTGACGGTGGGAGGCATAGAAGGGAATGCATCAACTGAGGTGAGATTGCGAGGCAATATGCTACAGGGATAGCTTAGTTTCGGGTTCAGTCGCAGAAGGGATAAGTTACGGCTCTTACGGTTGAAAGCTTGATTCTCGAACAATAAAGGCCGGAATTGTGTATTCGGTAATGGTACCAATCTCAGTCTCCAAGCCGTCGAGCTGGGTAGTCTGCCAAGTCAGGGCGTATGGATGGACGCGGCCAGCCATGAAGAACCATTGGTCGGTCCAGTCCGAAGGATCGAGCTGCTGGTTGTAGAGGGCAACATTGAGGCTCACGTATATATGTTCATCAGGGTTTCCTTTGACGGATTGAAGAGCTGCATATTCTGGGTTCATTAGCCAAGACGGAGTGGGGAAGCAGATACGGGCAATGGTCTCCGTGTTGAGGCCCTTGATACGGTGTTCGATGGAGGAGGCAAACCTCAAGGGACATCCTGTCTGAACAAGGGCCATCATGGACATGTCGCTGCCTACATTTCTCTGAGTGTCAAGTGGCCTGCGACGAGTAGGCATAGCCGAAGGAGATGATGAAGCCATTATTGGCGATGGAGTTGAAGGCAAAGTGATTTGGTACTGGAGTGATCTTGGTTAGGGTGAATGTTGTATAGTTATTGAGGCATCTTATAGGCGCTATCATCTTATTCTGGCCGAGATGTCAATGGGCGACAACTGCGGATATGATGGATGTGGGAATCAGGATGGGCTTCTTATCTCATTGTGCGGTAAGTACCGGTACCAGTAGCCGGTCTCTATTTGTAGCCTGACATCTGCCAGCATATGCCGATATCTGCCGATATCTGTTCATGACCCCTCACTATAGTTCATTAAGCGTAGGGACTAAATGCCAATATATTGCTATCTTTTGTTGGTTATGTTGCAACCTTTGGGGCCGTTGTGGCCTGATAGGCTTGGGGGCCATTGGGGTCCAAATTCGTCTTCATCCACGTAGCCGTTGTCTCACATGACCGCTCTTGCATGTGCTTTCCGGGGAGAACCAGTCATTACAAAGAAAGGGAGCAGACAACTGCTGTTGCATGTGGTGCATCGTGCATTGCATTGCATGTGGCCGAGGCTATTTCAGATGCCGTGGCCATTGACCTTTGTCTCCTCAAATTTACATCCCTGATGGTAATCAGATAGTGAACATGACGGAGCTAAAGGTCATTCCGAGACCACCCGTCACTGTATACAAAACAGGTGGCAGTATTGAACGTGCAAGGGCGCTTGCAGTAGACTAACGTAGTAAGATGGAAGGCTGGATGAACGAAGGAGGAAAGAAGGAGAGGATGTGCTTAGACAGAGGAGTCTAGGGAGAACGGCTAGTACATAAGCACGTAGAGAGCGGAGTGAATAATTTCAAATCGCAACTCTTTCCTATGTAGGCTCATTGGTAATGGTTAGCAAAGACGCAATTGCTATGGCCAAGGACTCAACAGACGCAAAGCCTGGCGACGGTCATATGGCGGCAGCACAACGAGCAATCCGGACACAGAAAGCTACGCAAAGGCTGTCTCGCCCGCCAAACGGTTTCCGAACAATAGTTCCATCGCCGACCACAAGTCAGAATGAAGCAAGCAACACAACGGGTCCGATTATCTCGAGGTCTAAGCGAAGGTATACTCCAAGCAAGGCGAGATATCGCAGTGAGGTCCAGAGAATCATGCGGGAGTCAAGAACCCGCCGACCTCTGCTACCATCGTCCACGGCCGTAAGAAGGGAGGAAGAGCTTGGCATTGCACCGAAAGTCGTAGCTCGGCAAGGGGTGAGAAATCTGGATGAACAAATGAAGAAATTCATGCAAGAATCAAGAGCTCCTCGGCCTCTCTTACCGATAACTACAGCGATCAGAGGGGAAGAAAAGCCCGGTGGTGCGCCGGAATCCATATCGTGGGAAGGGCCGACAAATTCTTGTAACGATCGGCACAGTCAGATGAAGACAGGTAGCGGGCTCGGTCATGACCAATCTGGAACAGTTGCGAATTCTGATGCAGTGCCAAATCAGGAGAGAGAGATTCGCTCGGGGAAGGGGAGAAGCAAGTCTGGTGAGCCATATACGCAGGCTGGCCATCGCCTAAGTGAAGTTAAATTAAAAGGCGATGTTTGGAGCCGGCAAGGTGCAGATGAAGTATATGTTCCCGAGCCTCCCCTACTAACAACTGTAGCAGGTGGAGATGAAGGACAGCGATATAGGGATATCAGGTTCGTGTTTTGGGAAGGCTCTGAAGAGAAGCGAACTGGAACTAGTCAGCTCAATAGTGGGGCTGTGGGCAGACATTTTGTAATAGAAAGCCCGCATTTGCCGATACAACAAGATTCGGAGCCGACTGTTGGAAAAAGAACGAGAGAGCAGCGATCTGACCTCTCCGACAGGATAGGGATTAGCCAACAAAGAGCGAGCGCACCAGTTCCTATCTCGGTAGGCTCATTGCCATCGACGGAAGTACGCGATCGCCAACGATCGTCCGCATTAAGCTATGAGAGAGAACTGGATTGGTCGATAAGTTGGGGTGACGACAGAGGTCGGGTAGCAATAGAGAGAAATTCCGGTTTGCCCACACGGAGTGATACAGAGCATGTTGGAAGGAAAGAAAAGAGGAAGAGGCCAAGTGATCTTTCCAATGGAATAGGGGTCGGCGGACAAGGAGTTATTACTCCAGCACTGACTGCGGCGGAACTTGACGAGGTAGCTTCAATTGGCCGTAGGTTGGCACCAAGGAGAACCGACGGTCTGCTAGATGGGCAAGCCAACCTGTCGAAACCGTCTTGTAGTGTCAGGGAGACGCAAAATTGGCGATCCGAGACCCACTCGCGCAAGAGAAAGCCCCTGTGTCGGCGGTCGAATCTGCCACCCAAGCAGGCACGTATCGAGTATTGCCGAAAAAGGGGCGAAGATGAATAACGGATTGACTTGAAGGATGCTCTACAGTGGCTCGAGGATCAGTACGAGATCAAAAACCAGCTGTCCGCAACGAAATCCTGGTGCCGTCCCGTAACTCTCGAGAAGAAGATCAAGACGGTACAGAGCTTCTATAATGCCATGCATGATCGAAGGACGCTCCCAATACGCACTTGCTTGATCTGCTATGGAAAGTTTGGTGAAGCAGATCTTGACAATCTTAGTTGGGTTTACTGGCAGCGTCTACTGTCTCGGAAGCACAAATGGCCGGTGCCTTCATGCCTCAGTTGTTTTCCAGACGGGGCCGATATTCCTTCGTGCAGTACCTGTGCAAGACAAGTAAAAATGGGAGTCTTTCCGCCAGCGGCCATTTTGCACGGCCGATTAAAATGCGAACATTTCTATCCCGAAGAGTTGAAGGACCTCAGCCCAGTGGAAGAGAAGTTGATCGCGCTCAACTCGTGCTATGGCTTCTTTACGAAGCATACTATAGTGTCAGGATGCAGCAAAAGCGCAGAGTATGCAAAGCATGTAAAGGGGCATATTACGGTGTTCCCCAATAATGTGAAGGATTTGGTCACAAATGTTCTGCCTCATCCTCTGCTTCGGGTGATGGAAGACATCCACGTATCATGGCATGGGACTGAGCGACCCCAGGCTAGGGATTTGGCTGGCCTTCTGTCGGTGCGAAGAAGGAAGGTGGAAGCAGCCTTATCCTGGTTGAGGCACAACAATCCTCATTACAGGGATATAGAAATCGACGAAGTCGAGATGGAGAGCTGGGGAACGGACTCATACGGCGTCCCTCTTCAGGTATTGGACCGCCTTGAGAGAAATGAGCCAACCGCATGGGAGAAGATACGGACGGCGCAGATAGTTCCGCCAGCAGAGCGATGCCTCAGTGAGAATGAAGTTGCTAGCATTGACGAGATTTTAGCTAGTCTATCTCAGGGAGAGGAGCTGTCCAATGGTATTTGCTCGCCCGGTATGCGGTCAGGGCCACCGGACGAAGGTGACGAAGATAAGAATAACAACGGTGTAGATGACCTTGTCCAGGAGATCCATGCATCAGGAATGTTTGCCCTCGATGGCCGGGCAGAGGTCACGGATGCAGAGAAGTTGAGATTCATGCACAATGCCATGGGTAGCAAGGGAGCGCATAGAGACACGAGGGAAACTGGCCATGCTGCTGCCTCAGCGACGGTACAATTTCCCAAGGGTCGAGAACCTTTTATACAAGTGTCTCGCGGGGACGACTTCGCAGACATGCTCGAGCCCTCGTTCTTCCCCAAAGTCTTCCCCACACTTTTCCCTTGGGGCCTGGGGGGGCCACGGTTGGCGGACGAGGAGGTTGCAGGTATCGGGGCCAAACCCGGGGCTGTCTGCGCAGTTAAGGCAGCAGAATCTGACGTCGCTAATTTGCTTGCGTCGAGGAACATGAGCTTAAGTAAATGGGCTGAGTTTGTGTTAAGGCGGCATGGTGGTCGGTTTGCAAGCCACCGCATTTTTGCTTTCCTCGTCTTCAATATGGGGGTGCGGTCAAGGAATCGCAGGGTCAGCTTGCTAAGCGTAAGGCGCAAAAACTTCCCCGAACTCGAGCGCATCGTTCGCTCGCTGAGCAAATCGAAATTGGATGTAGCAAGAAAGGAACTAGAAGAGAATGAACGAACAAGTGACGATGGCATTCGCGAGCTCCTAAAGAGTATCTCCCTGTATGGGTTCCGGCAACCAATGTCTAGGGAGATGCGATTGAGTTCGCGCCGTAAGATCAAATCTCTCATTTTTCTCTACGGCATGCCAGCTATATGGTTTACGTTGAACCCGAACGACATTAGCAACCCGGTCAAACTTCGCTTGGCGGCGTATAGGACTCACGATCCGGAAGATGCAGAGGTATTCTTGACCAGTCTCGACATGGCTTTTAAGCGTGCACGCCTCGCCGTGTCCGATCCCGTCAGCTCAGCCTTGTTCTTCCACAGGGAAATATCGCTGTTCTTTCAACACTACGTGAAGGTAGGTGAGGACTCTGTATTCGGCCGGATTAGCCAATATTTTGGCGCAGTAGAAACTAACGAACGCGGGGCCTTGCACGTTCACGGACTGCTCTGGCTGCAGGGAAACATGCAGCTCGGGACGCTGCTGAAAGATTTGTGCGGTGACGACCAGACGGCATATCGAGAGCAAGTTTTGCGATACGCGGACAGTGTCTTTTCCGAGGTAAGCAAGCCTCTAGAGATTTGTGCGGTGACAACCAGACGGCATATCGAGAGCAAGTTCTGCGATACGCGGACAGTGTCTTTTCCGAGGTAAGCAAGCCTCTCCCCTGGAGTGCCAACATGGTGCACGCTCAACGTGCTCAAATCGAGGGTGGGAACTTAGAGCAAATTATAGGACCTAGATCAGGAAGCATCTTGTGCAATGCAATCGCAGAGGTCAGTGACGTCTGATGTGTCAGCGTTGTTATCCGACACCGAACGATTCACAGACACATTCGATGAGGAAGCCAATTTCTGTGCAGGCGCAACACAGATTCATACGCACAGTCCGACATGCGTCAAGTACTCATTTGGTCTTCGCCAAAAGAAGAGGGCGGGGCTTTGCCGGTTCGGCGCCCCTTGGCAGACTGTGGAGGAGACGGGCTTTACGAAAGACGGGGTGCTGCGGATCAGGCGGACACATCCAATGGTCAACCGATGGAACCAGGCAATTGCGGTTGGGCTAAGGCACAACCACGACATATCCTTTATCGCAACTCAAAGCAAAGCGAAAGCTATCCTATACTACGTGACTAACTACGCCACCAAAGTGGAGGACCCATTGTGGAAACGGGCGGCGGCCCTGTCTGAAGTGTTTGACAGAAAACAACCTAGCGATGGGAGCGTTACTTCGGGAGGGCAGTCCCATGAGGAGCCCGAAGGGAACAAGACGCGGCAGTTCATGATGAGAGTGGCCAATCGTGTATTTACAGAAAAGCCGTTGTCGCAGGTGGAGGTTGTCGCCAACCTTTTGGGGTACCCGACGGAATTTACGGCCGCCAAGGCCTGGACTTTTCTGAATGCTTCACTGCTGTTCTGGCATGTTGTTCAACGTTGGCATCATTTGCAGGACACCTGTGGACACCAAGACACAGATCTGGGTGGTTCTGACGACGCAGTAATGGTTGAAGAAGCAGGCAGACGCTTATCCTATATGGAGGCATATGGTCATCGGGGCGGTATTCTCAGCCAAGTGTGCCTCTACGACTACATGACCCTTGTCATGATCAGGCGAAGGTCAGCAAAGAAGGCAGTTTGGGGGGAGATCCCATTCGAGACAGGGTCTCCTTTCGCAAGCGAATGGATCCAAGTTCTTCGAAGACCAGGAATGCATGCAGTCGTATGCCTCGACGGTTTCCTCAGCTTGGACTTTGCCGAGAAGATGGATGATACCTGTATCAGCAGGTAAGTTTTCCCAATACGGACCTCGAAGTGCCCAAGTAGCCGTTTGTAACATGGCGCTGACGAGCTTCCACAAGAGCGGCCGTACAGCACCTTGCCTTATTTGTGCCGTGGGAAGACTTCTTGGGCGAATCCAATGCGGATATCGAGAACGTGTGGGAGAGACATCGAGGTTCTTTGCCGCAACGCTTACAATGCGTCGTGAATAATGCCCAGCTGCTTCGACAATCGGCCGAAGACGCAAGACGGGACGCACGTCAATGGGCTGCTGCTTCCGGAGATGGAGACCCGTCGATGGAGGTAGATGATGGGGTGCCTATCGATGGGCAAGATGAGGGCAAGACATTGTTCCGATCTGACGAGATTGGAGATGCAGGGCGCCTGATTGACCTTGTCCGAAGTGCTTCAGGTGCAGGACAGGTAACTGCTGGATCGAAGGAACTTGCAGACATAATGCAGAGACTGTCTCGTTTTCAGCAGGCCGCCTTATGCTCCGCAGACGAGCTGCGTGCTAGCCGTGTGGCTGAGAGCGGGAAACGGAAAGTTGGCGAAGGCTTGGCCCATCTCGAAGGTGTTGACATCCCCTCGCAGGCTCAAGTTCGAGGAATAAAGTCACAGCAGAAAAGTGCATCCAAGGCTTATGCTCCGCAGACGAGCTGCGTGCTAGCCGTGTGGCTGAGAGCGGGAAACGGAAAGTTGGCGAAGGCTTGGCCCATCTCGAAGGTGTTGACATCCCCTCGCAGGCTCAAGTTCGAGGAATAAAGTCACAGCAGAAAAGTGCATCCAAGGCATTCAAGGGCGCACCAACATTGGGGATGGCAGCACAACTAACTCGGAGTTGGGGCACGATGCGGTCGAGCCAGGCGGAGACGTCGCGCTGATACAGCATCTGACAACTGAACCACGCATGAGTCTTCAATGGCGAGCGTCTTCGTCATTCTACGCCGAAGGGGATCGAGTTTGCGAAACCTTGACCCTGAACAGTCGCCAGCGCGCAGCATTCCTGCTGATCTGTAGGCAAATGGATCGCATCCGACAAGCTCAACGTGAGACCGATGTGGACCAGCTTTGCCAGTTCATCGGCGGCGAAGGCGGGACGGGCAAATCCCGAATCATCGAGGCAATCGTCGAACTTTTTGCGAGGAGGGGTGCTGAAAATAGACTTCTCGTCACAGCAACTTCGGGAACGGCCGCGGCACGGATCAACGGCATTACCATCCACTCAGCATGTAACCTTTCGGTAGAGCAGCGCTCGGCGTGGACATCATCGAAGTTAAACGGAATGGACACGTCCGGGCCTGGCTCAAGATTTGTCAGTGGCCAGTCCAGGATGGACTGGCAGGATAAGCAACTTCTTATCATTGATGAGGTTAGCATGCTAGGCGCCCGCACTCTATTTGCCGTCAACGAGCAATTGCAGTCTCTCCGCGGCTCGTCGCGGGACTTTGGCGGCATACCCATCGTCCTTTTCTGCGGGGATTTTCATCAGTTCAGACCTGTGCAAGAGAGATCGATGTTGTTGCCGAGTACCATGACTTCATGGGATGAAGATGCAACTTTCCGAGTAGAGCAGAGACATGAACACGATCTCGCGCATGCCCTGTGGAAGAAGTTCTCCACGGTCATCATGTTGAATGAGCAGGTGCGAGCTGCTGGAGACCCTGAACTGCAGGGACTCCTGACACGAATTCGCCAAGGCTCGCAGACGGAGGCAGACCTCGATCTTCTCAACAACAGGTGCTACAAAGAGGGCAAGAGCATCCCTTGGGGAACGGGAATCACGGTCGTAACGCCACTGAACAGGAATCGGTGGAATCTGAACATGGAGGCCACCGTTGCCTTCCAAACGCAGCGGCAAGCCCTGCTTAGAATTTTCCTGTCCGAACACAAGTGGGTTGATGGCCAGCCGACCGAAGAGGAAGCCATCATGATGCAGAATCAAGGAGATGACAGCGCCATTCCCGTGCCAGCAGTCTTCATGTTCGTGCCTGGCATGCCGATCGTCGTCAATAAGAACACTCTGCAGGGATTGAAACTTGTCAACGGAGCTTCGTACACAGCCGTGGATGTGATTCTGGATAAGTCGTACCCCGGCTACCGGATCTCAGCCGACACCATTCTCCACTTCGGACCGCCTGCGGGGATAATACTCAAGGCTGACTCAACCAAGGCCTTCAACTTTGTTGGCATGCCGCCAGGTACCATTCTCTTGACGCCGTTGAGGGTGAGGATCAATTGCCAAAGGAAGCGGCTGTGGCAACAAACGGATTGCTCGCGGAAAGGGTTGCCCTGCACCGCAGCGTTTGCTTGCACAGACTACAAAGTACAAGGTCGGACGCTGGAGCGTGTGGCCTTAGAGCTACGCGGGACGCGGACGACTAATTTCAATGGTGAAGCGGTGCCATTGGCTTGCGATCCCTGCAGCCTGTACGTTCAGCTATCGCGGTGTCCAACATTGGACGGCATCATGTTGTTGTCAAAGGTCAGAAAGAGGGATTTTATCGGTAATACAACCCCAGAGAGTATGACCATAGCCAAAGACCGACTGGAGGACCTAAGTGAGACAACCCTAGTGGAGTTCCACACTTGGCAGTTGAGCATGGATGCTGGGAAAATAGCTTTGCCTACGCAGGAGGGCTCAGCGAGTAAGGCTGCTAGCGGAGCGTGCGCTTAAACGAAGAGTTCTGGAACAAAAAAAATTGTGTCGCAATTGGAATAGGGTAACTACCTAGGTGACGAGTCATTCATCCACCCCCAATACTACTTGATTGTTCATCGCAAGTACCTATATAGATTGCGTGGGCGAATTTGTTGTCATCATCAAGAGATAGTTATTGATAGAAGAGCAGCATCTGCAAGCCGGGGACTCCCAAGGTGTTGGAGGTTGTCTGTGAAAGGTCTGGTTCGTCGCGCCAGCTGTCGTCGAGTTCGCAAACATGCGAGTGAATGAGGAGGCAAGGGCCCCAGAATTATGCGGGCCAAGCTAAAAGTTTGGGCGGTGAAGAGCGGACTTTTCGTGCCAAAAAGGGAAGGAACATGCCAGAATCCAAATCGGGCCTGAGGACGAAGGTGATTGGCCCTTGTGGCAGGGGGGGCCCCGTGTGAATTTCGGGTTGGGGCAGAGAACCTCTCGGAACTTCGTTCCTCAAGGCACACAGCCTTCGGCTGAAAAAATGCCCAGGAGGTGTTTCTTCGCTACAAGGGTTGACCACAACCCCCCAAAAGTACCACTGACAGACAACAGGGCTCTGCCAATCTCACGCCTCTGAGTTGGTTACAATGCTGCAAGTACTCGCCGCTTTCAAGGACCGGGATGTGCCGTCACGAGAGCGTTATGGGCTGAGCTCTAGGGAAGGTTTTGTTCCTCCAACCAAGACAATCGGCGACGCTCTTTCGAAACGAGTTCGCCTTGAGGATAACATTTGTGTACAGGAGAATAGGCCAGGGATTCTAGATTCGACAAGCCAACAATGGGAGAGGAAGTCCATTGTACAGTTTTCAAGACACTATGCAAGGTTGTCGCTGCAGCCGAGACCGTACTTATGGCATCAGGTAGGCCATCCCCAACGGGTGCCTACAGGACATTGTAGTGGGTAATCAGCCGAGGATATTGTTAGTTGGTGGATTTTTTGTTGGTCGATAGACTCTGTTGGTTGACAGGCTTTTTGTTAGTGAACTTTTGTCGGTTGATGGTGAAAGGGGTCAAGCCGCTTGAACGGCGGCTGTGCCGCCATCACCAATTCACGATAGCAAGTTGATTCTAGAACCTTCTGTGGAGGCGTATTGGAAAGATTTAACGCGCCGTTATTATGTCATAGCGTATGTAGACTTCCTTTTCTTCTTCATCTTGATAGTGAACAGCATAGGGACTAGTTAGTGGAATCAACTCACTAGAGGCCTTTCACAAATCAGGACAATTGGACTTTACACTCTATGATGTAGGGGGCCTGGCACTAGACTGAGATGGATTTCTCAATGTTTATACAGCATTATTTAGTGAAAGACAGTAAAAAACAGAGCCGTCCGACGTTGGGTAATTACTTCACACACCGTAGGTGCGCTCTCTTGATCGCTATCACTCGCAAGGACTTGCTTACCGTAGAGTGAAACGCGAGATGGTTTTGCTTCGTCTTTGCAAATACCATGCGAACTTCTTGCCGAAGCATGGCGATCTCTCTCCTCCGTACGTCATCTCCAAATAGCAGTAGCAGTGTCTCGGCGTCAGTGAAGAACTGTCTGACAACATGCAAGCTCACCCGTCGGCGGTGGACAGCAGTATGGCGGATGTCGGCAATGGAGCGAAACAGCTCGTCAGGCGGCTTATTGGCGGGATTGACGCCCAAGAAGCTCCATTGCTGTAACTCTTTGACGCAGCGATTCAGCTCTAATGCCTCGGCACAGTCCCATCCGTGACGTCGAAGCGTATCAGGCATTGTCCGTTTTCCAAACTCGTAGCAAGCGGCTTCCAAAACGCTCTGTAGGTGCGCCAAAAGCTTATGTTCTGTGGATGCTGGGGAATGAGTACTAAGAGGTGACGGCGTAGTTGGGACTTGAAAACTATCAGCATACGCACAACCTTCGGTGTGTGACATTGAAACTAGATTTCGGGGCAACAGTACGGGATGTAAGTGTTTGGAAATATTATCGTGGTTGATGGTGGGAGAAGGTGGGCGCCGGCTTGATGAGATCCTCATCCGTTGCACCTTATGACGCATTCTGTCCCCTGTTACATACCGATAATCTTCCTGCGTTGTCGACGCCGCCGCCGGCGGCTGCGGTAGTTTTCTGTACGTGGAGACCGATGGCCCAGAGCGTTGTGCCTGGTATGCTTCGTTGGTACTGAGTCACCTTCAACACTGAGCATATTTGCTTTCTTCTCGCTTTCCCCCAAGGCAGGAAGTATGGGCTGAGGAGTAGGCAGTGGCGCTTCTCGAGATCCAAGCTGCGCCGTAGATTCTGCAGGGCAAGTATTCGGGAGTTCTGCCGACTTTGCACGTGTCAGGCTATGTATTACGCCGTAAACAATGAGATCGAGTAGCTCCTACCGATAGCTGTGAAGTCAGGTAATCAAACGCCTGTCGCCAGTAGAGCCCACGTTTAACTTTGTGCTCATCCAACTCCCCTTCTTGGCGAACGTTGGCTTTCGCGACAACGCTGATAACGTTGATTATGTCCACTAGGATTTTATCAGCGTTATGGGTGCCTGTACACTGACACCGGGCAAAAAATAAAAGCTCCAACTTACTATGGTTTGAGGCAACCAGCTCGTTGTGGCTGTGGCAATATTGCCGCTCTGTCGCCATAATATCGCCACCAAATGCATCTCGAGGCAGGTCATCTGAAGAATACATCCAATAAATTCGCGCATATACATGGTTCTCGTCTGATGCCTGATCTCGAGGATTTTGGCGACCCAGTAGCCCAACTGCTTAAGGTTCTCCGCGGTGCCTATCTGTTGCCCGACGGCAGTGTCATTGGCTATGTATAGAAAGTCGCCTACGACGTACTTTACTTCGGTAACTACAGATTGGACTGTTACTGATCTTGAGTCTGCGCAAAGTTGCACCAATTTGACGAGCACTCACGAACAAAACTATTGTAGCGTGTCATGTCGAGCCACGGCTTTTCAGGCTTGATGAAATATGACAGGTCCATAGTCCGGGGTGGACTAAACGTCCCTTGAGGATTAAACGGGAAACGCTGTACTAAATCCGCCCTGTTGTGTTTGTCCACCCGCTCAGGTTGCTTGGTGACATTATTCAGTCTCTCATCAGTAGTGGCCAAGACTCTGGTCACCTTGAAAGGACAATAGGCGCGGCTCTTGTTCTTTAGCGCACTGCGTCGCCTTCCAAACGCGGGGGCCATGATCAATACGACAGCTTAACAATGCGATGCAAATGTGCCTGGTCTTCCCGGCTGGTCGAATTTGATTTGGACATGCGCGTCTATGCTCCCTTAGCGCGTTGGCGAAAGGATAACCCACTGACTGGGCCTCCGCGGATGCGGATATTATTTCCCCCGGGGAAAGCACTAGCCCCGCAAATCCTACAAATTTCCAAGCATTGGCGTAACAAGACCATAAAAATATATGGAGCCCAGAGGTGTAGCCAGTCTTAGCCACTGGCTGGAGAAAAATATACCTGTAGCACCATCGGATTGTCACCACACCGTTTGGTGTTTGCCATATAGCCGCGTGACAATGCGTCGGATCTGGGAGGCAGCGGCCCAATAGTGAGAAGTCGACGCTGGCCGAAGACCAACGATCAGTTACCGCTTACCTCACTTCAACAGTCGATGGATTTATTAAACGTCACAGCGGAACACAGATGAAAGGAGTGCGTTGATTCCGTAATCTAGAGATGTTGCCAAGGCAGGCTATTTATGGAAGGCGCAGGCTGGACCATGTTCGTGATATTGCATCATGTTCAACAGAATTTAGCCGACAGTCAACAGGCGGAGCGTAAACACAGCAGCTTTGATAAGCCTTGTTATTTCTTCTCAGTTTGGCGAAAAGGGAGGCGAGGTAGTCAAGCAGTACGCCATCTACCATCGATACTTCGTCAATAATAAGCACGGTTTTCTTTTCTATGTCTTTCTTTTTTTGGTCTTCGAACCTAAATAAGCCCGTGTGGTAGGCGCTTCGATTACTATAGATTGACAGAGCCGAGTGGATATATTCCTTGCCGCAATTCCAGTGGGCGCAAGCAGTAAGGCAGGGTTCCGGGATTTATCGCACCAATACTGCAGGGCACGCAGGAGGAAAGTTTTCCCCGTCCCACCAGGCCCTGTTATCAAGAACATAAGCCCTTGATGCCTAGATACAGAAATGTTTTGCGTTACTATACTATAGCACTGGTATTGCTCGCCCTTCAGAGTAAGGCCCGCAGCATCAGCGAGTCCTGGAACAGACATGGTATTCAGCTGCCGGAGCTGCTCAGACACCATATCATGGACATTTGGCGGAGCCGTCTCACACGTTAAGGCTCATGACCAATAGCGCCGCAGGGCGACCCATAAATCGGATTTTGCGACGCCCCGGACGTATCTAACGACGTCCAGGCGTCGCTCCAGCGTGAGCCGCCGAACCTATCCCGCTGACTCATCACGGAGGGAGCTTCGTCAGGCTTAGAAGCACAGCGAGAGCTATAGTCGCAATTCTTCTTTCCGTACTGCGTCTGTGATACCAGAATCGACAACACCGCGCGTTATCTTGTTCAGTGATTAGCACGATAATTTTGTGTTTTGGTAACCATGAAGCTGCAGAATAAGTCTCCTGCGACCTATACCCAACCGCGGCGTTCGCGAGCCTCCGACGAGCACCCCGCGAGAAAGAACAAACCACCGGCTTCTAGAGGCGACCGCGGCGTTGGGGACGGTGAATGGTGTGTGATGCACCTCGTGTAGGTGATGTGTGTTGGTGGCTAAGACCGATCTAGGTACGACGTTGAAAAGATAAGGAAGCACAGAATTAATAAAGAGGTCGGCGCTTTCCACAGTCAGCGACGCGATCACATGTGTTAACCTGGTTCTGTAGGGAAAACTGGAGCTTCAGGTCAAGTGGGAAGGCTATGATCGCAGGAAAGATTTGACCTGGGAACCGGAGGAGAGCCTGCGGTGAGTACGACGGGGTCAACAAACGGGTCATTCTGTCGCTTACTGACACCCACGAGTGAATTCGTGCCTGAAATTCTCCAAGCGTATTTTGTCTCGATTGGCGGACGACAGAAAATGCATACACAGAGGAGGGCAGTGTCTAAGAGAAAAAATAGACCATTGGTTTCCACGGCTGCAACAGACACGAAGTCAGTGCTGCGACAAGAAAACGGCGCAGGGCCTACCGAGACAGCTCCTTCTGTTACGACAAAGTCATGGAAACCGCCTATTGGCTCATGGGAGGACGAAATTGATAGGATCCATGCTTGCGAGGAAGAGAGCGACGGTAAGCTTGTCGTCTACCTTATTTGGAAGAACGGCAAGAAAACCAGACACGAGACGTCCGTTATTTACCGCAAATGTCCACAAAAGGTAAATACACGTTGCGCATAGGAGGCACGAATGTTCAGACTTTTGCGTGCTAATGGTGGATCAGATGTTGCAGTTCTACGAGAAACACATCAGGATTGTTAAGGACGAACATTAGCTCCGCTTGAACTACCAGGCAAGACACCTCGCCATTTCTACGGAGGCTTATTCGGCCTGAAGCTGAACGAAATGGTAGCGAGACGACAACATTTATTTTTCCAAGCGTCAGAACCGAACGAGCAATGGAAAACTAGAGGCGGCATGTCGCTCCAAGATGCCAGATTTTGACAAATGCACACATTACGGAAGACTATTTACGCCATGCGATATGACCGACACAATGCAAAAGCAAATTCCGTCATCTCATAACAGACGGCCTGCGTTAATTTTGGGGATGGAAAAGCCTATAGCATCTTCATCCCACCACGATACTGTATTCTGCGATCAACGAAACGCGATCTCACTACGACATCCGCTCTTAGTCATTCTGTCACATTCGATGTTGCATCTCTCCCTAGCCTTGTGTCTCAGCTAGCTCAGCCGTGTTGTACCTTAGGCCGAAAATTGGCGCGTTGCTTTTGAACAAAGGTGCTTCTAAGAAGCTAGGTCGTAAGTCGATCGTGAACCCACGCTTTTGCTCATCTCGCTTGCTGACCAAATTTATTCAATTGGCTGAGTGCAGACAGCGTGAAGACTCAGCGGGAAAGGGTGCTGCTCTCCAAACCCACCAGGCACGATACACCAGGGAATGTAGGGTCCATGACGGGGCTGTTGTTAATCGCGTTACCTCTACCACCATCGTATCGAATTGGTAGTTTACTCTGTTATGTGACGACAACGGATGATGGTACCGCCGCGCAGAAGATAATCTTGGATGTTCTTCCACAGCCACTCCTCGAGTCAAGCTCGAAGCCTGGGACATATGCCCTATCCCTCTTTCCTCCACGGTTCGCGGGCTCTGCTGAAATTCTCTAATAGTACCGACGCGCTGTTGATAATTGAAACCCATTACTAAAAATACTGTATTATTTTGAAACGAAAGTACGACAGATCATATTATCACATTAGCTCACTATGTACACGGTGGCGTCATCTCCTTCACAAAATAAGTGTGCGTAGTTATGCAGGAAGGATCTGCACCCAGCTGACAGGATTTGTATGGTATTCCTTCAACTTGTCCGGATGCACTGCTTTGCAGGCTTCTTTTCTCCATTGCTTCTTGAATGGCGAGACAGGAGCTTTGAGTACACGGAACTGCCCATTGGATATAGCTGTCATTCGATGAACCGCATCGGGAAGAACCCGAGAAGTTAGGACCCACACCACCATGTCAACACGGGGCCGATTGAACGATGGAGATAGTCGTGCTTCAATGTCGCCAGTGTGACTCTACGATCATTGAGGTTTTCACCACTGGAATCTCAAGCGGGCCAGCGGCTCGAGCCCACAACTTCACTGATCTGGGCTGTATTAGTTGACGTACAGGTAAGCCCAAAGACGGTAATACCCACGGGGGCTTACACCAAGCGTGCATCCCTGTCGCACACTCCCGATGCAATGTTGCCGAGGACTTGTAAGTCCCGTTAGAATCTGGAATGAGAGGATGAAGATGTAAAATGCCGGCTGAAAATTTCCAACACCATGTCACGGTCCTCCTTGGTGGCCGTTCCAGCCTCCCCATTTCGCTGACGGGCATCGGCAGTCACCAAAATCTATGGCTCACTGGCCGACGGATCGGGAGTGAACCCCAGCAGATCTCCAAGTCCGGGGTTAATTTCTGAGCGTCCTCTAGTCGATAGTGGCTTTGCGTATTAGAAGATTTGGACGAGTTGAGACTGGTGCTTATGGCATGCCAGTAGCAAAGTTGAACTTTGACCCCTGGCCACATGGTCGTAACAGCGGCAATTCCTGCCGGATCTTTGTCAATCACGACGCATCTTGGATTGGACCCGAAATTTTTCAGTCGCTGCAGAAATTATTGCATAATGTACGTCATCGCACCCGGATCTGCGCGAATGGGTTTATTCCGTACCCTTTGAGCCTCAGACAATGCGCTAGCGGAACTCCAGGTAACTTCAACTTCAGATAACACCGCAAATGGGTCCATCCCACCGCTGTTGGTTCCGATAGTCGAGTCCATCACCAATTGTAGAGCTGTATTACGAAGTTTCTAGATAGGTTCCGAGGCAAAAAAAAAGGCCATCGCCCTCAGGTTTCCCGCCGTGAAGATAGCGCGGTGATCGCGATAGCGACTGTTTTCCCAAAGCAGCCTTGCGAAATGGAGGGATCCGGGTCTCGCTGCCAGATCTCGGCATTCGCTTTCTGCCAGAGATAGTAGACCTGACGGCGAGTCACAGTCTTTCCTTCTCAGCGAGTGGGCAGTGTCCATCAAACCTGATTTTGAGCTCCAAATGTGTCTTTTAAACTAGAATAAAACGGCTGCACGAGAAGCGACAAAAGAACGTTTTCGATGCACCGATTAGCTGCGCTGTTAGCTGTCTCCTGGTCCTTTTTTTTGGTCTATGTATCATCATTGTCGTTGTTTGGTGGTGCACGCCGAGAGCCAAACTTGGCTTCATGGAGGACTTGACCAAGGCAAAAACGGTCCACGGCTGCGTCCCCGCCCATTTTCGCACAGATCTTCCACTTTGTCGTCATCATCCTTCTCGGTTTCTTTTTGGCGCCCCCCCCCCGCCGTCCCAGCAGGGTTGCATCATCGGCCAGCTCGTCGGTCCAGCTGGCATGCCCGTTCGCGTCCAAGCCAACAATGTCTCCTGGAATTTGAACGGCTTGGGATAGATTGACTGTGTTCGAATGCTCCTGAGCCAGCATAGAATATTCCGGCTCGTCTTGCGGGTAGGCTCGCCAAATCTGTGAAAAGAACATCCACCAACTAGCTTGAGAATCCGAGCGATGATAGAGCGATCTTCAGCTCGTCACCAAGGGGCAGTATGAGACCCAAGTCCGGTTTATTCCCCGTCCCGCATGAGGAAAGACCACGGGTTTGCTTGGGGGGCGTGTAACCGCTGTAGCTGGTCTGAAATCAGTGGAATTTAGTTTACGTGGTTGGGTGAGGAATGGAACTAAGCAATGGCCCTAAAGCAGACAGCAACCTACAGCACTCAGACGCCATACGTACACAGTTAAGCCCATAATAGAGCTATGTTTCTTCATAAGTAGTGAACACATCACAGTACAGCACTTCCACGTCAAGATGCGTTAGTGTAAACAGAAGTCCTTCACTGTCACGAGGCGCGCTTGCTAGGTCAGCACTTTCATCACGCATTTCGTAAGCATTGGTCCTCTTGATCATGCGGCTCACTCAGCTTCAGCGGAAACGACAGCGCGAAATCAGTGATGTTAACATTTAGACCGGACTGCTCCAGGCCGCACTCGCGGGCAGCATGAACTCATGCCCCCTCGCCGTGGTCTTGTTGTAAAAGGTAATAGGCCATCGCCATCGGGGGAGTTCCTGTTATTCTACCAGACTTAGGTTTGAGCAATACGTGCGTTACTCCCCATGTGACGGCGCATCCGACAGCATGGATTGCATCGTTGATGTAATTTCCGAATGGCCGGCGCTCCTAAGGAAGAGAGAACAAATGCCCCAGACCATGAAATATACTTAAATCATACTGTATACCGCGTTCAAATTGGCTCTTCGCGGAAAAACCATAGACTGGGAATACATAGGTCAAACGCCGTGGTTCAGACAACTGCCCCAACAGCGCTGCAAAAGATCTCAATCCCTCCACGCCAAATGCGTGGCCGGAGAATTCGTAATATGTCTTCACCAAGACGTAGGATTCTCCAACAGCTCGATTCAGTCAACCTCGACGAAATGAGAGCACAAGTGCATTCACACTCTCAGACGGTGACTATTACGCATTACCACGGATCCAATGTACTGCATTCATATCTGGCGCCCCCGGTGGAGGAACTGCCCCCGCTACCATATTCTCTGGCCCAATGTTTGGTTCCCACAGCTCCGGCATTGGCATTAACTAGGGTAATATGGAGCCCTTTCAAGCGTACGTACATATTTACCTTAGCTCGAACAACTAAAAGTGCTACGCAGCAGCCGTTTGTCATCCTTGCTGGCTTTACATAGTCCAGAGTCTAGAAACTAACAGTTTGCGAAGCATCTTGTCCAATGCTATCCGGCACATGTTGCTGCCACAAGGGGCACGTGAAGTTGGTCGTCAACTTGGATTTGGTAGAAACTCACAAGAGATTTTAAGCCGTGTTAATCCTGGTAATGCCATGATAGGCGATGTTGTCTTCTCTCAAGAAGCGCTTGATCGGATCACTGCCCAGCTTATGGAAGCCGACCTGCACGCAAGCGCTGCTCCGCCCGCGTCGCCAGGGGCGATCGACGACTTGGAGCGCAGACCTGTGGACTGGGAACTGCTTGGACCTGAAGGCAAGGTGGAATGCTCAATTTGCACAGATGAAATGAGGCTGTACCAGAGAGTTGTAGTTCTTCCGCGTGAGCATTGGTTTCACGAGAATTGCGTTGTATTATGGCTGGAAGAGCATAATACGTGCCCGATTTGTCGAACTCCGATCGAAAGGAACTAGGGGGAGCCAACAGAAGATGTCACCGGTAGCGCTAGAGCATCACAGCAGCGCCAAGCAAACAATTCCTTCTGTTGTCATTCCTCCCTCTTCCGGATATGCTCCGACAGTAACAAGTAGGGCCACATGAACGGTTGCTCGATATGAGAAAAAGGAAGGCTGCAGGCGATGGTAAATGCCATCAATGGCCGTCAGTTGGAGTATCTGCTATTGACTTACAAATGACATGTATCATCGCGCTCACATGACAGTATCTGGAAAGGCAAAATACCGTCCGCCTATCTTGCATATTGCGTACGAGGAGCTGGGCTGCAGCCTACCTTCTCGCATGTTGTTGGCAGAAAGCTCCGTGCTTTGGGAGTGAGACGACTTCAACATCTCTCCACCGCCGATTTGTTCTTGGTGGACTTCAATAGTGTCACCGTCTTGCATTTCCAGCTGCTCAAATGAAAAGTTAGCGCTCAGCAGTTTCTCGGGGAGTAGGGGATAAATGCACGCTCGGGACAAGATTAAGGGGATGGGGCCGTACAGTATCTGGAGTTTCAGTGGGCTGCACCCGTGAACCCTCAAATAGGAATCGCACAGAGTTAGGCGACTGGCCCTGACGGTCACAAAACGCATTCATCAGCTTTTCCAACTTGGTACTTCGCTTGACTTTGAAGACCATTTCGTTGTCATCCGTTACTTTGATGTTGAGGTGTTCTCGTAATTCATCGCGTTTCTGGAGGTTACTGTCGTCTTCGTTGGACATGGTAGCCGTTGAGCCTTTATTGTGTTGTTTGGAGTTTATGGCGTGATGCGTCTTCTAAAATGTAATTAGTGACGACAGCAAGAGGAGTTTGAATTTCGCTGCAAGATCA